>PZKB01000166.1:0-57629 GCA_003852855.1 Penicillium sp. MT2 MMC-2018 | reverse complement strand
TTTTTTTTTTTATTTTTTTTTTTTTTTTTTTTTTTTTTTTTTTTTTTTTTTTTTTTTTTTTTTTTTTTTTTTTTTTTTTTTTTTTTTTTTTTTTTTTTTTAAAAAAAAAAAAAAAAAAAAAAAAAACTCAAACAGGGCGGATGTGATGGTGGTCCATCACTCTTGGCGGCTGCGCTTGGCGCCGTGGGGGTTCCAGGTACCGTCACCCCCCTGGTTGCCCCCGAAGAACTGCTGGTTGAATGCAGGGTTGGGGCCTTGGAATCCTGGGTTCAACGAGTTAGCATATCTCCATCCTTCATATAAGTAGCGAGCCCCCATAGAAGCATGAGAGTCAATCTCATGTCTCATATCACTCACCCTGCATCCCCATGTTGCCTCCCATGTTGCCCATCATGGGGTTCATGCCTCCAGCCATGGGGTTCATACCCATGCCGCCCATCGGGTTCATGCCCGGCATCATCATGTTGGCACCCCCCATGTTGCCGCCTCGGCCTCCACGCATGCCACCGGGGCCGCCGCGCATATTGTTCATCATGCCGCCGCGGTTGTTAAATCCAAAGTTCTGCATACCGCCCATGGGTCCAGCTTGGAAGCCGCCCATCATGCCCCCGGCAGCGGGCCCAGCGCCACCCTGGAAACCACCCATGTTGTTGAAGTTGTTGCGGTTATTGAAACCGCCCATGTGGCCCATACCGCCACGGTTATTGTAGCCGCCACGGCCTCGGAAACCGCCCATATTCATGTTGCCGCCGCTGCCACCGCTGAAGTTGACGTTCTGGCCGGAGTTGAACCCGGCGCCGCGCGAGGCATCCTTGCGCATTGGGGCATCCTTGGGCAACGTCTTGAACGGGTTGCCATGCGCATTCGTGTAGTGGACGGTGTGCTTCCGTCCAGAAGTGGTCTCGAGGTAGTGCTTGGTGGCCGCTGCAGCCTGAGGGGTGGTGAACTCTACAAAGGCTTGGCTACAGAGGTGAAGATGACGAAAATCAGCGATCTTTTCGATCTGAAAAGACACAAGATGCAGATGGAATGAGACTTACCCTTTGCTCTTGCCGTTCACCTTGTGCTCGTTGAAAGAGACTTCCTTGAGCTGATCTTCCACGTGGGCCATGTTAACCCAGCCGCGGATGTCGTCGTCCGTGGTCCACCAGAAGAGGTCGGAGATCATGAGCGCGGTGGTTGCATCAGGATCAGAGGCTTGATCCTCATATTCCTTGCGCTTGACACCGTGAGGCGCGGTGGAAACGTGTTGATCAGCGGATGGTTGGGACATCGTGTGGTCACCATTCGTAGTCTGTGTAGGTTGTGATGGTTTGGTCTGATGGTGTGAAGAAGAGGGGAGATTGGAGGAAGGATGCGTGGACGTGCTGTTTGTCGTCGTTTGGGGCTCTGACTCCGGGATGTCTAGCTCAAGGTCGTCGTTTTCCTGTTTTGCATCACCCGCATCGTTTGCATTGAAGCCTCCACCATCCCCATAGATGTCAATATCGAAATTGTCATCTTCTGTCGCCATTGTGGGCAATTAGAAATATTCCCGATGGAGCGCGGGCTTCAGAGGCAAGGATTTGATTGTGTTAATGTGAAGTTGGATAATACACAGGCCCTTCTTGATCTCCGCTGTTTGAGGGCTTCTGGGTTCAAGGAGAGTACATGTCTGTAGGTATAGGCAATCAATTAGCATGAAGAATGATTTCCCTTCCCAACATTCAACCACGAGAGGACTGAGAGAGCAATATTGCAAACAGGACTGGTACAAAGTAGCAGCCAAGTGAATTAGAGTAGGAGTGGAAGAACGAAGCACAACACTATCACATAACACAAACCAAGAAAGACTCAACCATACGTACAATTCAATCCAAAATGAACGATGCTTCCCCTGCACCAAGTTCAGAACAGTGCCAGCTGCTGAGGCACGTACAGTTGCTTTCCCTCGAGATCAGGCTTCCGGATACAAGCAGAAAGAGAAGCGCGCTGGCCACAGACAGGCAGCGGCAATAGCAGCTGAAAAAACAGGCCCTGCGCCTTGTAGACCACGAAGAAAGGAAAAAGAGTCAATCCTCCTACTGTTAAAATATTGTGCGCAACCTGACGCTGTCGGGTTGACTGGAGCAGAACGGATGGTTGGAGATGATTGATGAGAGGGAGTTTACGGCGAGGCGCGCCGTGAGCTCGAAGCTCCGCTCGGCAATATAGTTATTCCGGTGCCGATCGTCGACACCCCCAGAAAGGACACGCTTCCGCTCTTGTGGTATTCTTAACCCCGTGCCAATTCCCCCAGACTTCTCTTCTACCATCTTTCTCGCCTTTCGCCACACTCATCCACAATGTCTGAGACCCTGCAAGAGCTTGCTGATATCCCCAAGGACTTTGTCCGTGAGGGTAGCCTCTTCATCCGCCGCTGCACTAAGCGTAATGTCCATCCCCCCGTGGCGAGGCGGAGACATGCTGACTCTCTTTACAGCTGACAAGCGCGAGTTCATCAAGATTAGCCAGGCTGTTGGCATGGGTTTCCTGGTCATGGTATGCTATCGCCAGATCTGGAGTTTCTTCCAGGGGTGCGCAAACGTTGTGATGCAATCTAGCTGACGCGGACATTCAGGGTGCCATTGGATACTTTGTCAAGTTGAGTAAGTGCTCGTTATTGAGATATACATTGTCGCTGGAACACTGAGTGTTGGGCGCATCGCTGACAATCAATTCGTTATTGTAGTCCACATTCCCGTCAACCAGGTCCTGGTCGGTGGCGCATAAACGCAACATGCCTCTTTACAATTCGGCGAACCGATACCCGGCCCAATCGAGGATGAGGGAAGGGTGGAAAGAGAAGATAATAACGTGGCACTTGGAGATGGACATTAATTGAGCGAATTGGAGGACTCGCCCCGGTGTCCATGCTCGCGTGCGCATTGAACGAAAAGGGGAAGAGCCAGCGAGAAGCTCTTTCACTTTCTTTGCCTTGGAGTTTACAATCATTGGCGACCTTTTTCATTTGGGATGCGATGGGAGTGCATCATCGCCACCCTTGAGATACCATATACCACTTATCTGTACCAATAGGGGTCATTTTTTCTTGTTCTTGTTCAATCAACGACCCTCCATACCCATTTCTATGCCCTTGACTGTCCGAAACAGACGAAATAATCTAGCAGTGGCTAATTCATAGTCAATCGTGATCGTATTCGCACCTTCGTTAGGTCGTTACTAAGTACAACGCAACTGGGAACCTTTTATGAGGCACATGCCCTCCCAGAATACCAATCCCAGAGAATCGCTTTTCCCGCATACCAAGTCCAAAGTATTGCCTCTCAATCACCAATCATCATCATTTTCATCCGCATACAACCGAGCGACAGGTCGGCTGCGAATCGGGCGTCGTGTGCGTCTATGCCTCCTTCCTGGTGGAGGGTTGTTCTGGTAGCTGTCAAATTCCGGTAGAGGCCTCAGTTTATGATCGTAGCTTCGTCCAATGGGTGGATCGCCCTCGTCATCGTCGGCACCATCGTTCCACGAATGGATTGTGCATGTGCCGCTTGATAGACCCCAGCCGTTCCAGGAGGTTGCTTGCGAAAGGAAGCATGTTAGCTCCCGCTACTACTAACGACAAAATGAAAGTTGACCGAGTATCAAAGCGACTTACCTGCTATCATGGGAACATTTGGATGCCAGCTTGCATCTCGGACACAAGTTCTCCACATCATGTCTCCACCCATTTCCCACACATTGGACAGGGTATCCGGTCCACGGGGACGAGAATTCATCGTCGCCGATTTGACATCGATCGTACCAGCCAGTGTGGCGTCCAGGTTGTACACGTGGACCTGACCATCTTCGCTGCCAGTATACACATAACGCGAGTTCGTGCTGCCTGGTGGTGAGAAATGGCAGCGGATAAGAGTCTTCAGAACGCTATGGCCACGGAAGGTGACGATTGAATAGTCCTCTGGATGCGGTTCACGATGTGACTCGGGGTACTCTTCGAATCGATAGTCAAACTCGGTAGAGTAGGCGCCAGTATCGATTTCGTCAGCCTTGGATGCCGACATCATCTTCCGCAAGTCCCAAAGCTTCATCGTTTGATCCTTGCTGTTGGACAGGACATAACGACCGTCACCCTTGCTGTCGATGTAGGTCAATCCCTCGGTATGACCCATGAAAACGCCAGCTTCGCGGCCGTCAGCCATGGATCGTCTGTCCCACACGCGCAAAGTGGTATCGTCAGAACCGGAATAGAGGATGTGGGGCGAAGAGGAATCTCCAAAACAGACTGCGTTCACATGGTGCTGGTGGCGATCCCGTAGACTGAGAACGGGCGTCCGTGTCTCCAGATCGAGCACTATGACCGAGTCCTCTGATGTACCGGCGACAACCTCTCGCCCATCGCCGGAGAATCGAAGTGACCAGATCTGTTCGACCCTTGTTAGCTTTGTAATCAATTTCCAAATGGACTGACATTGGTGCCCAAACGTACACCAAATCTTGAACGCGAGGAATCCCAGCTGTGTCGGCGCGCCTGACCAGGTAAAAGAGAAAAGTCCAGCTCGTTTGGATCCGAGTCATCGTCCGGATCTGTCGGTGCTAGGTATGCTGCACTGCGGATCGAACTGTAGACCAGGAAGCGGTTGTCGGGGCTCAGAGAAGCGTCGGTAATGGTCCATTGACCATATGGATACTCAACTGTCTTGTAGTATTTCCATTCGTAGGGGTTGGATGTATCGTACATCCGAACCTTAAAGTCCTGCTCGCAGCAGAAAAAGAAGTTGCCATCATCGGAGAACTGACCAGAGTAGCTTCTGGAATCATAGTGGATGATCTTGTCCGCTTGAGAACCAGGTATCATGCTCTACATCGCAAACAAGACCAGTTAGCATGCACCCCGTATGTAAACGTGGAATCTTGGGGTTACGCAGCTATCCGTCCTTACCTGGAAGATAGATTGATCCGCCCTTATCCGGACTCCGTGGGAATCGATCCCGAGTTCCCGCCACATGAGATTCGTCGCAAAGCCTTGCTTGCGCTTTTTGATTCGATCGACGTAGAACTGGTCAGTCCCAAAGTGACCAGAGCGCATCAACTTGGTACCCGCATCGCTAGGAACTTTGGGCCACACAAAGTTCGGCATGCGTCGTCTGCCTCCCCTTCTAGCTCTCATGTTGAAGAGTATCTCATCATCAATGTCATCATGCTCCGGTTCATCTGGTTCGGGCCCGGGTGGCCAGCCATTGGCGCGGAGGATCTCTCGTAGACCGGTGGTTGCCAGTAGCTGGAAGAGCTGCGATGTGGCAACTGTATACGAGAAGTAAGAAGGTATTCAAGACAGTGATTCACACATAAAGACAGACAAGGCATCCGTATACGTACTTCTGGGATCATTGCTTTCCCCAATCACGATCGTATCGTCTCCATCCACATCAATTTCCTCATCGTCATCGTCTTCCCCAAATTCAATCTGAATGCTGCCGATGTCGACTTGTGGGTTGTCTTGGGTATTGCTTTGACCAGTGGCATTTTGGTGCCTCCCGGAAGCACCAAACGTTGTCTCTTCGTCCTCGCTCATCTCGTCTTCCCACTGGTCGTCTTCGGATCTCGATTGACTTGGTTGGTAATCTGGCTCCGTTGTATCATCGGCCTCGTCGGGCCATTCCTGGGCTGGATGCCAGACAGACTGGTCCTCTGCCGGCTCTGTTGATTCCTCGGGGGGTAATCCTGGGGAAGCCATGATGGGTTGAGTCAAGTGTTGTAGAGGAGAGATAGAGAGGAGACGGGGCTTATCGATAGCGTGATACCGTCGAAAGTCACCGCTGCTTCCGCGGATCCAGTCAGATCATTAGGTCATCCCCTCGTTTTAACTCCTGTTAACTCCGTCTCCGCCAGGTGGGGCTGACAGAGTTAAAAGACAGTTGAATTACATTGGAATTTCTTATCAACTCGAGATACAGTAAGTACTGCACAATGACCCGATTTCCCTCATACATCGACTGCTCCCACCCGGCACACTCCTCGATAATTCGACTCTACACTCGCTATTCTTCACGAAGAACCCCTCGCCGTACCCTTCTTTATCCAGTGTTGTAGCCCTTAACACTAAACAGCTTGAGAATAGGACACACACCCAGGCAAACTTTGAATATTCAATATCATTGATGTCGATTCTTCGAATTGGACGACTTATTTGCGCCCTATAAATGCCCGCGGCCCAAAGGAGAACAGGAAGAATGAGCCAAGATGGACAGATGAATATCTATCATCCACCGCGATACATCGAATTGATCCGGATTATGTGTAGAGACGTGACGTATACTGTGCTAGGCTTATTGGGAAGACTCACGTACTGCAAAGGCTCTTTCCTCGTGGCGAATATCCAAGATCGGAACACTAACAGAAGTCTGTCCCATGGTGAGCTACGCATGAACTTGAGATCATGAGGTGTGAATACTCACACCTTTTAGTATAAACATTCCTACAATTACTTTCCAACGATGGGGGTAACTCGCTCAAATCCGGTGGAGATAGTTGGGTTCAATCGCGTCTTTTCTCCTATAACTGCATTTAGAACAGGCAGCTGGTTGACGGCTAGAAAATCTGCGACCCAGCCTGAGGGCATGTGTTCAGGGATACGCATTGTCTCACTCGACGGCAAACTGCGCTTGGATTTTTAGTAATCGTACGACGAAATCGACCACGCTAGTCATTGTAGAACTCGTGGTGTCAATGTCACCGAGAGTAGATGAGATTGACTCGGCGATGATCTCCGTCTCGGACAATGGGAACCCGGTCTCTGGGTCTTTGGAATTGAACAAAACCTCCATGAAGGATTAAAAATAGGATCTAGTTGATGGATAAGCCTGCTAAACAATTTTCACCTTTTTCACTCCATCTCAGAGCAGCTCACCAATACCGCAATCCCTATTAAAGGTAGACCTGGAGAGATGTTTTCTCCAAGGCCGGCTAACCTTAAGGCTCCCATTATATTTCTTTTGATGGAAGAAATTGTCTTGTTGGGCTCGTGTACCCGCATTCTAGCTATCCGAGGCAATTTTGTACTTCAGCCCCGAGGGTACGGAGTACATCGGTCAGCAAATCGAGTGGTCTATTTAGCAAGTAAATAATCCCCACACGCGACCTCCGATCTGAATGAAGGGAAGAAATGTTGCGGGGATGAAGAAGATGTCATCCCAATGATATGTGGTGATCATTGTCTAATGGTAGATGCCCCAACCCTACCTAAGGTGTGTAGACGGGGGGCTTCACGTTGCCGAGCTCAGTAGCTTCGGGGGTGATTCGGGATAGTGCTGCTCCGCTGATGTCTAACTGAGTCAACTTTGCATCTTTTTTGTAGATGAGATGGCCATCTTCCATACGTTGTGCGTATTTTTGACGATAACAAGTTCCAAGTCCCGGAGGATTTCCTCCTTGCGCAGCTTATGAGTCCTTTTATTCATTCCCTCGACTAAGTTCCATTGATTTCTTTTACCTATGCAGATATGCTACCTGTGAGAGGGATAAACGATAGTTTTTTGAACGCAAAAAATGGCTCGCGGTTTCCAAGAGCGACTACTCATTGGTGGCGTTTGCCCTCAAGGCTGATTCTGCCCTGCTGTCTGCTTGATGCGATGGGTCGATTGGTCGAATTAAGCTCAAGAGGAGGAAGTATGAATTTGTTTTGGTTCATCGCAAGGGTCCAAAATTAGAATTCCTCCCCCGGGCCCACCTCAAGAATCATGGCCCCCATCGACATGGAAAAAAAAGTGCAGGGATTCATTATTCAAGTGGACATGGGAGAGAGATGTAAGTGTTATCTTGAGCAGATCCCGCCCTATCTAATCCGGTACGACTTGATATTGCGATTACTTATCCTCGCGAACGTGAGAAATGCCACTGCTTGTTGTGGCTGCTTAACTCTATCTTTGTGGGGGCAGTGTTCTGTCTCACAAATATCCCTCATTGCCCGACGGGGCCATGCTTTGTCGGGCGCTTGAGGCTTCCCGGACGGCATCCCATAGCCGGCTCCAAATCAACTTTTGAGAGCAGAGTTATGACTTAAACTGCCCATTTTCCAGCGATCGTTCTAACCTCATCATCTCCACTCCTCATCTACACTCTGACTCCCTTGCTCCTCGCATATCCATCGCACAGGCAACCGCCATGAAAGTCGTGCTCGCCTTCTTCGCGGTGATATTCGTGGTCGTCGCCAACGCGAACGGCATATACAACCTCACTGATGAGTTTACAGCTGACTGCGCCGTGAGTTCCAGGACCCACTCCTCTCCCTCTCGATATGACTATGCGGCAGTCTCGATGTCTAAAGACACATCTGGCTAACAAAATGGTACGATCTAGGTGATCTGTGTCAGCGTGCTATATGAGGATAGCAACCCGCACTGCGACTCTAATGACGTCGCATGCTGGTGTCGGTCGCCAACTTTTGTTTCTAACACTGGCTGCTGTATCAGTCTCATGTGCGACGAAGATATCAGCCGTAAGTTTATCGAGTGTTGTTGCAAAACGCCATGCCTTGACTAACGCCTGCTCCTGCGATGCAGAAGTGAAGAGCACCTTCAGCGCCTGGTGCTCCGCTGCACACGCCCCAGCGCCCAACAATACCAACAAGAATTGCTCTCAGTGGAACCCATTTGCGTCGATCTTGTCTTCGGTCACAGGCTCTGGGAGCTCATCAAGCTCATCTAACTGGCCATTGCCTATGATCAACTTTGACAATCAAGATAATAGCAATCAAGACACGGTCCCGCTACAAGTGAAGGTCGGCACTAGCCTGGGGGTTGTGGCTGCGCTTGCCCTCACGTGCCTTTGGGTTCATCTGCGCAGTCGCCGTCGCCGTCATCGCAAAGAGGCGGATTCCCAGACACTGACACGGGTTGCTACACCAGCGGAAGTGGAGACATCAGCAGAAGTTGATGCACCCGCACGAGTTTATCTACCACCGCGTGCTGGGACACCACCTCCGCCGTATTCAGCGCAAGCGCCGCAGCTGAGTCGCAGCAAGGATGATCCATCGCCATCTTCTTCTCGGTTTGTGTGAAACGTTTTGACGACAGAGATGTGACCATGTCTTTCACGATGGAGTTTTCGTTGGGTTTTAGATAACTGATAGCTTGCCCTAATATACCGTCGGTATTGAGTCGAAGATGTAAAATTAGCGATGGGTAGCAGAAAGCTTTCAACCGACAAGCCACTCGAGAAGTTGCGTAGAGTGAAATGTTGAAAGCACATCGCGGCTGTGCGCTGATAACGCAGGCGGATCAACCATTTTCCCGCCTCGCCATGATCGCTGATAGACGATCCGAACCAGATCCCCACTCCTCCGCTTCTTTGACGCTGCGATGCGGAGACTGGCTCACGACTAGCGAAATTGCGCTTCCGGATTTCTAATTTCGCTTGTTTATACCAAGTCAACACACCTTGTGACCGCATCTCCAACAATCATCCAGTCCAACTTCGCTGCGTCCCCCGTTGCAACTTGCACCCCGCCATGCAGTCCGTCCCCGAGTCGCGCCAGCAGACCTTTGAGGAGATCTACGGTCCCCCGGAGAACTTCCTCGAGATTGAAGTGAGTCGCATATCTCCTTGGAGTTTCTCCTTATAGAATATCCCCTCCACGGCTATTTCCAGCGCCATACCCTGCCCCATCTACCCCGCGACCCCCAAGTCCATCCTACATCATACCTCCTTACCCAGGGCCCAGCTCTAACCCGATCACACAGGTGCGCAACCCCCAAACCCACGGCACTTCCCGCAACATGTACACCTCCTACGAGATCGTCTGCCGAACCAACATCCCCGCCTTCAAGCTGAAGCACTCTGTCGTGCGCCGCCGCTACTCCGATTTCGAGTACTTCCGCGATATCCTGGAACGCGAGAGCACGCGAGTCACCATCCCTCCACTGCCGGGCAAGGTGTTCACCAACCGGTTCAGCGACGACGTCATCGAGCACCGACGCGAGGGGCTGCAGCGGTTCCTGCAGATTGTCGCGGGTCATCCGTTGCTGCAGACGGGAAGTAAGGTGTTGGCGAGTTTCATACAGGGTGCGTGGATATTTTTTCCGTTGCTATAGTAAACTCGTGGGGTCTTTGTTTAGTTATTCGCTAACATTATGCGCTATTCTAGATCCGAACTGGGACCGCAATGCGTGGTAGATCTGCGGTACATGAGGTTTTTTTTTTCTACTCTCCTTTGTGATTATCCTTTGTCATCTTTCATCCACTCGGCAAATTGAGCGAGGTGCTTTTTTTTTCCCTATGAGGTTTCTCTCATTGGCAATGTTGTTTCTACCTGTTGCAATCGCAGGAATGTTTGTCTCCGCAAAAGGAACTGACAGGTGTACGCTATTTGGTCACTCATCCCTGCGCTTTGGTTCAATAGTTTGATATCCGACCACATTTCGCATATGCCATTATTGATTCCTCATTTTGGTGCCATTGAAAGGCAATGAAAGCAATTTGCGTTCTAGCTTTTGACCCATCAGGGCCCGGGGACAAGCTAGTGCTTCGAGAAGACCATTCGAGATGCCTATGGTCTCTGCCCGGGGTAGGTCACATTTGTGAATATGTTACTATTTTCCTGATGACCACGTTTCGGCCAAAACATTGAACCGAACTTGAAAGCAAATATCCTCCAATGTAGATTTTCAAGAGAAAAAAAAGCCATCGTATACTGCGGGATATCACAAAATGGAAGAAAGAGAACCAAACACCACCAAGCGTGCAAGAAAGAATTCTCAACCAGGTTGTAAACATTTACACGACACTTAAGCGGAGCAAACCTTCAGCTGAGATCATCCCAGACCATGGGTGCAAGCGTATTGTCTTCCCAGGGCGATGGAGCCCCTCCTGCGGCATTCTCATCTGACGGAAATGGAATAGCACCAAGCACGTTGGTAGACTGCTCCAAATAGCCCTGTGGTGGGGGCAAGAACGCCGAATCCAATGGCCCGACATTTGCATTTGAATTCGAGATGCTGGATGGATGCCGGCAATGGGACTTTGGTCGACGGTGGCTTGTGGACTGGGTCTTCGTCGGGGTTGACTCCGTACTCGGAACCAGGCTTTGAGAAGGAGGACCCGGGATACTGCCAGCTGGAGCTTGACCTTGTGTTTGCGAATTGACAACGTTGCCGCTGACCGAGCCTCCGTCGCGATAGGCGTGCGGGAACTTTGTGCGGAAACGGTCGCGCAGATCGGTTGCTCTGCGGTGACCCAGGTTGAGTCGCTTGTCTTGTTGGATCAAGGTCCACTGGAAGCCGTGGACGGCGTACCCTTTGAGTAATGCCTCGTCCTCGGCAGTGGTGAAAGGCCGGCGCGAACGTCTTTTGACTTTTGTTGCGACATGTGCTTCTGGGAGTCCTAGGGATGCTAGGGCCGTTTGGGACTGGTAAGAGGCCACTGACGTACTATTTCCTGGAGAAGAGCCTTGCAGTGGGGTGATGAGACCTCCGTTCTCGGTATCTGGCGTGCCGGATGACAAGCTGGATCCAGATGAACTGAGCAACCCACCGGGGGTACTCCCGTGGCTCGAGCTCGATTCGGATTCGGGATTGACAAGATGTCGGTCAGGCAGCTGGATTTTGCCAGGCCTGTTGGTAGAGCCATCTGCTTGGGCTTTAAGGAGGTCTTTGGCAAGCTGGTCTCGCAGTTGCTTCGTGGCTTCATTGGGGTCAGAGGCCCTTGTAACGGGTCAGTTATCATGATGCTATCTAGGCTGGATGCTCCGGCGAACTTACCGATACGCCCAGGGACAGCACACTCGAAATCTATGAAAATTTAGCCAAGGGATTGGGATAGGCAGCCGGCAAGATAGATCTTACCTGTCTTTCAAATTCGAGGCTGTCCTCTTATTGAATTTGAGTTCTGGTTGCGCCAGTATCGCTGTCCAATTCCCAATACCACACTTGACCACACCTCGGAGCAACGCTGTCGTCTCTTCGTCGGTCCATTTTCTCAAATTTTTGCGTGATCGGCCGCGCGTCTTAGGGGACATGGGCTCCTCATCAACCGTCGGAGCCGGATGGAGCGTGGCCTCGGTTTGTTGGAGAGGCCCATTTTCTCGCCCCGGTTTGGATGTATCTGGATTATCGTTTTGGTTGATTTGCTCCACGTTATCATGATCATGGTCGTCGTCATCGTTGTTATTGTCATCAATCGTTGTATGAAGGAGCTCTTCAATCCGAGCCTCTCGTCTTTCTACAGTCTGCCCTTCAACAGTGGTGCTAATAGTACCAGTGGCAAATAGCGGATTGCCAGTATCCACAGCCGTGTCATTCCGCTGAGACGGCTTTGTCAGGAGCTGAGAGATGGAGGAACCAGCCTCAATTGGTGGCAGAAGAGCAGCGTTTGGTGGCGGCTCATTCAGTCCATTTAGAATAGCAAAAGGGCCAAAAGGCGGCGGGCGCTGTTCTTTTTGGGATTGAGGAATGGGCAACTGCAAGTGTTCGCTGAAAGAGTCGGCCTGCAGGTCTAGACGCCGACGCTTGCGCGGTCCATGGAGGGCATCGTCGTCGAAAGAAGATGAAAATGGGAAGCGTTCTAGAGCACGGAGGTTTACAAATGCCGGGAGGATAGGTTTGGGAGGAGGTTCCACATTCGATTGAGGGTCTGTCGTTGCGGGCTCGGCTTTTTTAGTTCGCGCCGCGTTGAGGAACTCCTTCACCGTTGGGAGGCCCGCCTTGGTGTTTGAAGGAAGTTTTCCTCCACTTGGGGCGGTATTGGGGACAGTATTTGAGTCCCTTGCACCGCTGGCATTGGGTTCTAAAGGAGATGGGATGCTGAGGATTCGCGAAGAGACTGGCTCTCGCAAAGGAGCGATACGCAACGGCAGTTGACGCAGCTCGCGGAGTAGAGATTCGTCGATGGGGCGGAAGGCCCCTGTCGGATCCATTTTCGCAGCTCATTCAGGGATCGGGCCTCGCTAGGATGTTGCAAGTATCCCAAACAATGGGTCATTGACTTGATCATCCATCATGATATGCGTGCCAGGCAGCCACTTCTTTTCGACTTGGAGACTAACAGAAGACTAAGTTGAATCTCGATAACGAGTTCCGATAACGTTTTGCACGGGCGGTGAGGAAGGCCACGAGCGCAGCGCATACGTCAGCTAGTAACACTGCTGTGATCCACCGACCTGGTGCTTTTCTTTTCTTCTCTGAATGAAATTGGGCTTCAATTCTTGGATCCTTCGTCTTTGTGAGTCTTTTTCCTAACCCAATCACATTATCCGGCCCATCTTCGGTGGTATTGCTGCCAAGCACCCAGTAAGTGTCCCCGCTCCTTCCGCCTCCTCGCCGCGGAGGTTTCCAAAAGCTTCCCCAGAGCTTCACTGAACCTGCTCCCGCAACTCCAAGTTCATACTCTAGCTGGAACAGACTAACCATTGACAGCTCTCACACAAAATGCCAACCATTCTGCCTCCCTGGCCACACGCTCTGTTCGGCGTTCTTGAGCCTCTGTCCTTGTAACTATACACCCGGGAGCCCTCCTCCATCCATCCGCGCCAGCCAGTCACTCATTCTCGTTCTATTGCAGGGTTCTGGGTAGCCTCGCCCCGCTGTATGACCTGGACGGCTTTATCGCCGGCCAGACACCCCAAGTAGACCCTCCCTCCGCCCATCCCAGCAGTCTCTCGCTAGCCTACCAACTGGGCAACCTATACTCCCTCCTTTTCCTCATCGGGGTCGCCGTCTTGCATACAACCACGGAGCCCAAAGTCGTGCGCAACTACCTAATCGCCCTAGCTATCGCTGACGTCGGGCATGTCTACGCCACGTACCTGGGGATGGGCTGGGTTGCCTTCGCGGACGTTGGGGCGTGGAATGCTCTGACCTGGGGAAACATTGGCGCGACCGCGTTTCTTTTTATCAATCGTTTGGCCTATTTCACTGGGGTCTTTGGGACCGCAAAAGCCCCCAAGGTGGTAGGGAAACGAGAATAAAATACGTGACGCTATTGAGCAGCATGTCCAAAACTGCAGGGTCGAAATTTGGGCATCTAGTCATGCAGTAGTTGAAGGAAAAAGCAAATCTTTGTCTAGATGGTTTGGTAACAGGCCAAATTTGGGCAGTGAGAAATATGTACGAGGACTCTATTCACCAGCGAAAATGTTGTTGCCCTCAGGTAACCCCACTGTTCCGTAAACCGCCAGCATTGCGTCCATTCCTCACCGTCAGGATCATAAAGACACGCGATTGACCTCATGTCTGCCAAGAATATAACATTTGTTCTTATACATCAAATTGCACGTACATGCACGTCGATCAGAACACTTCTTACACCTCTTTCGACTCAGGGCACCATAAAGACTTGGAAACTGTAGCAAGCGAATTTCTACGGTACTATCTCCGGCTTATAGCTACGCAAGCCAACATAGGCATCAAGGAATGTCGGCGATCTCCGCGGGCCGAGCATAATACGTTCCCCAGTCCTCCCAGTCACGTAACTTGTGGAAGCCTGGCAGCTCTACGTAACCCCAGCGCACTTTCATCCAACCCACATCTTTCTCAGTACACTCCTCAAGAGGCTCCTCCGGCTGAGGTACATCGCCGTTCGCAATATCCTCTTCCTAAAGTACCTTTGATTTCCATTCAGCATTGACCATGCGAACAAACCCGGTCTCATAATCATCCTCCGCGGCGCTCAGAACCGATTCCATGGCCTCCTGGTCTACTATGATGAAAAGCCGGTCCCGGCCGGTACGTATATAGTAGTTTTCAGGAACGCCCTATTCCTTCTTCAGTGAAGCCTTAGCCCACTGCTTAAAGTGTTCGCGTAGAGTTAGGTAGCAACTGTCGCACCCTCAAAGGAGGGGTCTTCCAAGACCGTTAGGGTAAATATGTCGAGGAGATTAAGGCCACTATAAAACTCTAGGTAATCCGGGACAGCGCTTAGGAAGCGAGCCATGAATCTCTCCTAGCCAGGATTATTTTAGTACGTGCATCGATTGATGACGAAGCCCCAGGTTTTAAACCCGTCCTTATCAAGGAGCGCCTCAAGCCGGTCGGGCTCATTCAGATAGGCATCCATCGTGGGAACACCTTTCGAGGGGACATTCTTGTTGAGAATCTGGTAATGGTATTCCCGAAATGTGGTGATATATACGCGGGCCTTGGGCGATGTGAAGGGTGGTTGATGGGGGAAGGGAAGCGAACAACACTCGGGCCGGTGGAAAGGGCGAATTGGCTGTAAGAGCGTGGAAAGTGTGTAGGTCGAAGTAATTTTCTGGTGATCATGAGTGTGAAGGTCCCTGGTTTCTTGTTATGAGATGATAGAGGGGGGATGTTAGGAGTAGAAGGAAAGCTGGACGAGTTAGGGAGTTTGGCAGGGTCCAGGGGCAAGCAGGAATCTGCCAAGGTTGCAGGGCTTAGGACTCAGGAGCGGATATCTGATTCTTCTCTCATATGCCTATGCTCTAATTCCTCAACCCTGCAGGTTCTAACTTCCCAGGCTAAAATACCTGTGACTGTCTGGGAGTGGAAGCGATCCTCGTTTGGGTGGGTGCATTTGCTGTTGCGCTGGTTGTGGCAGTTAGGTCGGCCCCTTGACGCAGTATGCTTCTCTTATCCATAAATTGGACAGCTACAGTCAACACTGGGGTTCCACTGGTAGAATTGTTCCAGGGTGATGGGCGCGACAGCGAATGGAATGACCCCAGTCACCGTGTAATCCAGGTAAGTGGTAATTGAACCAACGGCCTTGACATAGTATGCCTCGCCAAGTTCTAGGTTGGTAGTCGATTTCCGGGTTGAGGAAACAGAAACCTGTTAGGGAAACTGAATGAGCAAGTGACACCAGCACAGTCATCGCCATCTTGAACCTAATAGAACATTGACCTAGTAAACAATCGAAGACCCCAACTTCCAGAAGAGGGAATGAACAATAGTTACTACCACTGGCTGCAGTTGTGGTTGCTATCATCCATAGGTAGCATTCGTTGGGACTGCTGCAAGACCAGTAGCTACTGCCGTTAGTGTTGTGTCTATGCCTGAATCAGATCCACCTGCAGTATCATTTGAGTAGCCACCGGGGATGGGGGCTGTTACTAGCATGTCAGTAGCCTCCGAGTCTTTCATATTGCAGCTTGAGAGTGAAGCAAGAGTGGTAGAGATGCTCCCCTCGTGCAGACCTCACACCCAATAAGGAAATGAGCATTCAGAACGAGAGAAGTAATATTGGGGTTCCAGGAGAAGAACTGCGGCAGAGTCACATTCTCGAGGCCACCGACAACACTAGCGCAGGTGTCATCAGCCTGCCAGGTATATGTGGTGCACTGCAAGGGAACACAGAATGTCTTGTAAATGGCATTTCAACGCCTGAGTATTCTGGCGCTTCGGGCGCGACGGACTTGATATGGTTTGTAATGTTTGCGTCCCATGGTACATTAGTCATTTCTCTAATTCCCACCTTGTGCTAATTCTTATTAGTCTACCGCTGCCTGTCCTAGTTGCCTGATGGCAGATGCCCGATGTTCCAATCGGCCGGGCTGGACTACACTCTACCTAGTCTTAACAAGGCTTATTATACCCCCTCCTGCCCCCCAACACCTCAGCTCGTGTGGGGCAGATTAGGGAAACGAAGGAAGAGGTAAAAAAAATTTGAAGCAAAAATTGGCCGATCGTATAGACTAGACACAACAACGCCAGACGCCCAGCACTGCAGATGTCAGCATGGGTATAGCGTAGAAGTACATAGTTCCCTAAAACCCAAAGCGATCTAAAACAGCAAACCAAAGTCTCAAGTCTGGTACTCGCTGCGCCATGACAAGAACACGTATGTAATGGAGAGACAAACAAAAACTTCGAAACAGTCCCATGTCATGGCCATGTTGGCATGACCACCTGCAGCCCCCTTCAGCCACACACGAAGCAGAAGCAGATCACTTTAATTCGCTCACCGGCACCAAGGAAAGGGTATGAATTAGCGTCGATTCAGCAATTTATGTCTTGGCCGACATTTGGTTTTGTAGATACTGGAGTAGGGGTTGGATGGCGGATTCCCCATGCTGCTGGTAATCACGAAGATGGGGGATGAGGAAAGGGATTCCGGGATTTTCACGGTATTGCTGCCGATAGCACGCGTAGTTGTCGGCGGGGTTGGTGATGATAACCACTTCAGGTGAGAGGAGACGGTCGAGCACGACCATTCCACCCACGGTGGTATTTAAGCCCCGAGATCGAGCCGTGGTAGTGTTGTATCGGTGTAAACCGTCGGCGAGAGCCGTCAGAGAATGATAATTTCTGGCGTTCAAAAGGGCCTGCAGTTATAGCTGTTAGAGATCCAAGGACCCATATTTGAAACACTGGACATGTTGTGCATGGAGGGCGATCACTCACTTCGGTGCATTCTCGCAGGAATGGAACCATGTCTGGTAAGGCTGCGCAGCATTCCCACACCGAAATGCTGAGATTGTGCCAATTAGTCAAGACTCCTCTCACGAAGGCATCATTTGCGAGGATGCTCTGTTGAGATAATCCAGAGAAGTCGAGCTCATCGGTCCCTGTCAGCGTGCGGGCCAGATCCTTGGGCGATGTCGAGTTCAAACAGTCTTCCAAAAATAGAATGGAGGTATCAAGTGGCAAATGCCACTCCATTTTGGCGGTATGAATATACTGACGTCGGAATCGGAAAGCCAGGACACTGAAAATTTTGAGGATGGTGGTCAAGCTTGGCGGCTGATCTCTGAATAACATCTGGATGGGGCCCGCGATAAATTCGAAGCCGGGAGTGACCGCCTGGGGCATATTCTGGGCTGCGTCTGGTTGGATGGTATGGATACACTGCACTAGTGCTCGATGTGCAAATGGACTTTGAAAGCGTAAATGCTGTTTGCAGAAGGTCAGAATGATATTTTGGGTTTCAAAAGACGAATCAAGTCCAGGCTCACCTGCTCTGCTTCTATATAAAGAGGAATCTCTTCTGGATACATCTGAAGATGATTGAAAAGATAAATGTATAGCACGGTGTGCTGTAGGAGAAACCATTCGACCGAGACCGCATTATACCCAAGGGACGCACGCACGATCTCTTCGAAGGCGATCTTGCGAAATTGATGATGACTTTCTGCTTCGATTGCATCGGCAATTTCTCTGGCATCAAGAGAATGACCTGGCTGCGGTGGAAACCACATCCAGGGTACCGGTTGGAAGGACGGGATTCTCGAACGTCGCAATATCTCTTCCACCCGTTGCATATGGGAAAGACTCCCCAAAAGCTGATGCTCCCGTGGATCCGAAAGTGCCGCGAGGAATGTGTCGATAGTATCCGCGTTGCGATTTAGCAGAGAGTTGCGGGGGAAATTCTCGTCTCTGAATAGTCCATACCGAATCACTTGACGAATTTCGGGAATGTTGAAAGCCCACAGGACAGTGGTGGCCTCATCCTCCCACCAGCGATAGGAAATCACAAATCGTGGAAATTCTGCGCCAATTTGGAACAAGGATGGAAAGGAGAACGGGGTGGACTCTGGTTGCGCGGTCTGAGGTGGTGTTGCATGCGACATTTTGAGCCGGATCGGCTGGGACGGTGAAGTATTCGTGGAGTTAGAAGATCGTAACTTGTTGATCTGGCCAAGCCAGAATTCCTCGGTACAATGTGATGGCAGTTATGCGTTCACCACGCCTCCGAGTCTGGATTTTAAAGACAGGCGCATCGGGTAGAACAAGAGGTTGTGCTGCATGAGAAGCAGCGTTGTGGTGGAAGGACAAGATCGACGTACAAAAGAGCCACAGCTAGATCATGGATGCTAGGAGGTATTTAGAGTGAATGGACTATGGATAGGATCAAGGAAGAGAGGCGAGCAACGGCGTGGGAGAAGATGGGGGTACTGTAGCGGTAGCAACACCTCTGAAGTTGCCGGGGGAGATAACAGAATCTAATAAGGCTTATGGTCGGAGCATTCGGAAGGGACGAACTGATTGGGTTTCAGCAAAGGGCGAGACAATTTCCTTTTATCCTTACTAGTCGCTCTGCCGCCACGTTAGACACATCACGAGGATGGATTATAATGGGAACACTGACAGCAAAAGCGATGACTGGCCACATTGAAAATGGGCAGGCGCACGAATCCTGGTTCCAGCCGGCTGGGAGGACCCGATGGGAGGACCCGATGGGCTGGAAAAGTATACGGAAAAAGGGGGCAATGATTGACCATCCCAAAACACGTATGCTGCCTGAAAGTGGCTTTAGATCGTCCGGGGAGGTCTTTCGTGTCTCCACCGCAAGGAATGGTCCCCTGGGCAGTAAGCAGTGGGCACCGAACTACTTCAGTAACAGTTCCTGTGCGCTCTCGTTGCATCAGTTGGTCTTGACTCGCTTGGCTGGTTACCGAATTGCATTCCCGTTCTCTATGCCGACAACCCGTTGGGCGTACATAGCAGTCGAGTTGTCAACCTGGCCACTGGGGTTTTGAATTGTTTATACTTGCCGGCTTTTCTGTAGAAAATTCTTTGGTCCAGGGAGAAATTGGTTGAGAAGCGGTCAGTTCGACGCCATTGTATGACTTTCTAGAAGTATTTCGAAGAGTTCGCGACTTTATACTCTGGCAGTTGGTCCAAAAATCGAATAATCGGATTATTTACCCCCCTCCCTACCTGCAATGAAGTCACTAGAAAGTACTAGTACGGCCAATGCAGCTCAGGCATGCTCCAGAGATGCGTTCTTATCCTATGTCCCCTCGAAGAAAGGAATTACTTCTGCGATCACGGAAAGTAATATTATTCTTCCAATGCAGGCCACACACACACTCCACAGTATCCAAATCGGGTTGGGGGCCATCAATTTACATTACGATTTAACTATCTCCTAAAGGCCGTGGAACTCCGAACCATGGCACTAAGCCGTAGCAAGGAGCGGGAACGGGCGATCATGACGGAATCCACATCGGGGACCAGCGCGGAGTGGCAGTCGTCCAGAGGCGGTCGCGACTCGCAAGGATAAGAAACCCGACTTTCTGTTGCTTTCTGTCTCTTTCTCATGGGCTCATGGAGAATGATCATTGGATAGACTTTAGTCAACCCCGATCAGCCCAGCAGTACCCCCGGCAATTATACGTCAAACCAGGCTCAATCATATGCCATGATTGTTGCGGTCTGGAGGGCCAGGAGGTGTGACCGAGAGAGGCGGGCACTGGCAAAGCCCGGGGTCTGATCCACTACCGATGGAGTACTCCGCAGGGAGAATTAGAATGACCGAGTCAATAATGTGACTTGATCTGAAAAATATGAGCAATCGGGCCCTTTAGACTTTCGGCCCTGAACGCTGATCACCTGGTGAACCTGTCTGTTGGTACAGGATTACATTAAGATAGAATGTACGAAGAACATTGTCGTGGAATGGCTTTGGCTTTCATTCTTAACCATCGAATTGCTCGAATCTGCCTCGTACCTGGAATCTTCTGCCTATCACTTGAACCAGATTTATTTGCTTATTCACTTATCTGGTTCCAATGAGAGTCCTACACCGCCAGGTTCCGCAGGTAGTCTCGCTCAGACAATTTGGCTCAAAAGAGAAAACGCCAATCAAAGTGGACACAAATGACAAAAAATCGAATTTCAGAATAACAAGAGATCTAGTCAACTATAATAACTAGTTACTAAGTGGCAAGTGGTCATCTAGCCAGAGTGCCCATGGGCCATCGGACAAGGTGGCTTGTATTAGTTCATTCTAAATCAAGTTCTTGGGTAGAGATTCGCCCAGCCACTGACCACATAATCCTAGTGCAGGGAGCCTCGTTGTTTCGGATTTTTCTGACGATGATAGGTAACTCATCCACACAAAGAATATGCACAGGTGCATGATGCGCAGAAAACGTCATTCAAACTCTTCCGCCACGTGAATATCGTTAAAGCTCAGGAATTCTCTGAGGGCGGCTACAGGAACCCAGGTCCAAGGCACTGGGAATCGGATCTCGGTTGATCCACATGTCCCATGGCGGTTTCTTGATATTTGATGTCTATATCAACATTTCAGATCATTGCGATTGAATACACTGAAGATTTTGTGTATGCACCAGGCATTGTGGCAGAGGAAGTTAGTACAGAAAGTACTTTTCCTCGTCATACATACGAGGAAAGAATGTTCTAGCCCCGCCTACCAGCCCAAGAGAGAGGGTGGCTTCTACGTGAACAGCAATCTCCTTTCTCGGTGCAGGTACCTCTCTCGAATCTCGACAGGCTTTATACAAGAACTCTGAATCATTATTTACCGGCTCCGGCCTAACGTAATTCACGGGGATCAATGGGACACCCGGTTAAGTGGGACACGCAAAACACCATAGTAAATGCCATTTTTCACAACTTGATATCACGACGACGAAGACTTTGTATAAGGTCTTATACTATCCTAATGCTCTCTTGAGCACAATAGTTATATTTAGAGTGTAACTTTGGTAATAATTGTAAATAATAGATTCATCTATATTCTAGTAACCTAGCTGAAGCTGTCCCTCATACTAGAAAAGACTAAGCTAGTAAGAAGCAGACGAAAAAAATGTTCTTGTTGTTAAAATATTCATATACCGACTTGAGAAATGGCATTTCCTATGGTTTTTTGCATGTCCCACCTCACCGTGTGTCCCATTGACCCGTGAATTACGTTATAGATTTGCTTCTCTTAGTGGTCGATCGGCTTCCCCTGTGCATTGACATCGCTGCGTCGACGCCTCTGAACCATAGATTATGCCCCAGGGGAAGAGTGAGCACTGAGCAGGACTCGGACAATCTCATGCCTACCGGACGATCAGGCACGCTCCTCCCCCGCGCGCTATCTATAGAACACATGGATTTTCATGTCCAAAAGCCCAGCAGGAGCGGCATTTTGCCACTCCACAATCCAGAATGCGCTACAGAACGAGGGAACTTGATCGCCATAAGAAGCCACGAAGCATGTACAGTGCCTATATTTTCGAGTCTCCATACATTATACAAAGCAACATAAACCTCGTGATAAGACACTACGACGCCAAGTGGCTACGTTGCATGGACGAAATCCCTGGAATTTCGCCAGTGCAATGCTGTCGTGCATATTCTGGTACGGTGGTACTGGAATCTGGATTCTGGATACAATTTCCGGGTGGAGACGAGCGAGCGCGTCGGTCTGGCCAAGAGCTGATACATCAGATTCGACACTGACCGGCGAATGACCGCGCGCGATCGTACGCCGCCAAAGAAAAGCAAAACAATGGTATAGAAGGTTCAAGGCTCGAGAGCTACCTCGTGATGATAATTTTGAGTACTCCGTACTCAGCGTCGGCTGGGCAGCTTGGGTTTCGCTATGGCGAGGGCCGACCCTAGATTGCATCCACAAACTCCACATGGGCTCCCCGGAGAACCCCCGACGTTAAGGTAGGAAGAACTTTCGTTTATAAACTTTATGGGGGTTCAGTATGTGAAAATTACCAGTTGAGTATCTGAATGTCTTGGCCAGAGCAATAGTCGTCCTCGTCTCTCATACGTCGATCGGTCGATCGAGCTTGGGCCCGTCGCACGCGCTACATAACGTACATAGAGACCGCGCAGGCGTCTCGCTATGTGTATCAAAATCATCTACAGTATTTTATTATGTACACTCAGGAGTCAGGGGACTTTGGTGAACACAGTCCCTTGAGGCGACACCCTTGTACACAGTATATGGCTGGTGGGACCTCATTATGTACCATCAGTCTTTACTATTTGCCAGCCTGTTGTTGCAGCATACGGCGACGACGCGGAGAACGCTGTCATGCGCCGCGATTTTCCTTTTTACAGCGGAGGCATTTCGGCGGTGGACTACCTACTTTGGCGTGGGCCGGGCCGGTCTGAGTATCTGGTATCATGCTGAAAGCCAACCAGATGGTTGCACGTCAATTTTGAACACTATTGGACGACTGGGATAGATTGAAGGTAGGTGTTCAAGTACACATGAGCATTGCGGCGGAATTGTCTCCGTTGGGGGATCATCTCGGCTTTCCAGTAGGGAAATCGCAAGCTGTGATGCCCCTATTGCTATCAGAGCATCTAATGGAATCATTTCGGTTCGTTTCTTTTTTCAAGATGCATTGAGTGGCGCATAGAGGGGCCTCTGCCCCCCGCGTATCCCGGTAAACATGGGGTGCGTGCCCCATACGTAGCATTACAATTTGCTTTTCAAACCCATAAGTTATGAATGCTTTGGCATCAATGCGTTTAACTTGAGCGTACCAACGAGCTCCGTGTCCTCCCCGGAGATAAACTGCCTACCTAGAACATTGTCATTTCCTAGGTCATGAGGCTTGAAGGCTTGACCGGATTGAAGCACTAAGCCTCAGAGCCTAACAGGCTTGCTTCTTCCTTCGGCAGGTATTTGGGATCAATCGCTATACTTATAGCTTCCGCCCTGAGAGAGTGAGAAAGATATGGCAGTGGGATGGACACAATTCGAACTTTGGCGCGAGCCCCGGGGACCAGCGTCACCACTGTGCGACCACATACAAAAATGTCCAGCCTTCCTTCCGACTCGCCCATTAATAAGTGGGTACCAAATAAAGAGGAGACTTCTTCCAGAGACCCCTAAGTCATTTCCATAAAACACATCGCATACCCAAACGACATCAGATTCAAAGATGAAAGAGCGCCCCAGACTGCCCCAGGAACCACTTGGACGGTAAAGACAATGCAAGGGGCTTGATGGAGACGCTCGAACTCTATCTCCAGAAACCCAGTCCCTTGGGACCCATCACTCAATAATCTAAAGTCTAATGAGCATGCTGGTTCAAGATGTTCGATAAACACACTCACCGGTGGTTGGGATTATAGTAATGAATTGATCACTCGAGGAAACGTACCCCGTACCTTCAAATCTTTTGCAGGCCGTTATTGGAATTGACGACAAAGACCCTATGCTTGCTGAAATGTCGGTGAACCGATGATATAGGAGTATACTATACTGTATGTCGAGTAGTATTTCGCAACTGCCAATACGGAAGTTTTGGTAGAAATATCCCCAAGCTCTTTCCCGGCCCCGTAATCTTATTTTTCTAAGCTTTGGATCCCTGCAGTTATCACCGCTCATCTTAAATTAACTAATTTACTTTCTTCAATGGACTTACGATGGCTGCCTAATACATACAGCCCTGGGCTATCTTGAAGACCCGGGCTCCACAATCAAAGTCGTGGACAACCTGAGAGGATCTGGCATTTGGGCATATATCGCCTCGGTGCCTGAGTTTCTGAACGATCCTTGCGAACCGTTCAGTCCACCTCTCTCGCCGACCATTAGCTACCAACTGGGGTTCAGTCAGGCAAAATGTGTGCCTGGTCCTAGCGCATGAGGCCCATGAACATCCACAGACCACCAATGACTCAATAGGGGGCTACCAAGGCAGTCGTAGATTATAGCGGGCTCCAGGAGAGACTTTCCACTGGCCTACCCGTCGTGCCTCCCGATTGCAGAAGGTTTTGTCTTGATGCTGAATCTTAGGTAGGCTATATTTATTATTAATCTATATACCCACCTCGGCAGCTCGAGTAGGCATGAAGACTAGATAAATTCAGAAATTTCTGAATACCTAGCACTATAGCAGGAGCAAACTCAGAAAGCCTTGTCATGAAGATATTTTGAACCCAAGTTCCAGGTAGTGCTAAGTCGATGAGGGGATCATGCCCGTGAAGGAAACGATTGGACTGAATCGAGCGCAGACCGAACGATACTATCCAGTTCTTGGCGACTAACGGTGTCTCCTAGGCTTGTTTGGAAGCATAACCAAGTTTCGTTACTTGAGATATACGAAGTTTGGGTTCGTGGGCCAATTGAGGCTGGTAAGCAAGGGTCGATGTGAGATGCCCTGTTGAACAACCAAATGGCCATACCGAAGTATAACCATTCGCACGATTCAAGCCCACCGGCCTACAAATCCTCAGGTTGCATGGGTGGTGACAAGATGTAGATATGTGAAGGGGATGGGGTCAGGGTAGCCTAGGCTGAGCCATAGCCGGAAGAACATCAAAAAACTTTAAACAAGGGTCGTAGATGTGGCAGGCTCAGGAAATCAAGTACGGTCATTGAATCATTCAAGAAAAGACAACGTTAAAATAGGTATCATATCACTCGGAAACAGGACGGTGATCCCGTCCCTGGTTTGTTTGCTATGGTTCGAATCTACGGAAAGAAGCACCATCCAAGCCCATTAAGCAAGACAGGACGCCGTTTCCCAGTTGCTGTTTTGCGGTTTCATTTTTTGGGGGTTGCTAAGCTATCATCACATTCCGCCAGGGGGGTCGGAAATTGACAACAGCCAGCATGCTACTCACCAACGCCCTAAGACGTTTAGTGGGCGAGAGCGTGGGCGCGGCGGCGGTCACGCTCCTCAGAGATGGAGAGCTTGACACCCTTGCCCTTGGGCAGGGAAACCCAGGGCTTCTCCTGACCGATGACGAAAACGTTGGACTCGCGGGTAGCGAAGGTGTTGTCAATGGCATCCTTGATGTGGATGATGGAGAAACCACCCTGGTGGATCTCGCGGTGGGTGATAACACCGACGCGACCCATGTTACGACCACCGATGGCCATGGCGACAACACCGGTATCGAAGCGGACGAAGTCGGTGATCTTGCCAGTGGCGATGTCAACCTTGACGGTGTCGTTGACCTTGATGGCGGGGTCGGGGTAGCGGATGCTGTAGATAAGAAGCTCAAATTAGCAAAACTTTGTCCTGCTCTGGTAGCAATCTTACCGAAGTTCGATTCATCCTCCGTTGATCAACCAAAGCTTGGTCCAACGACTGAATGATACGGAACTTCGAGGAGAGTTTGCACTCACGTTCGCGCATCGTGCGTAACCAAGAATGGGATCCCGCCCTTGCCAAGCTGCACACGCTTGACCTTGCAGAGCTTGAACTCAGCCTCCTCGGCCTGGATGCGGTGGACGGTGAAGCGGCCCTTGGTGTCGTAGATGAGACGGAAGTGCTCGCCGGTCTTCTCGAGAGAGATGACGTCCATGAAACCAGCGGGGAAGGTGGTGTCGGTGCGGACCTTGCCGTCGACCTTGACCAGGCGCTGCATCATGATGGCCTTGACCTCACGACCGTTGAGAGCGTACTTCAGACTATTCGAGTATTAGTCCCTGTGATCCCACGTCGGATATCGAATATGCTTCAGGTGTTCAAATCGTACCGGTTGCGGATGAAGACAATCAGGGGCAGGCAGTCACGGAGCTTGTGAGGACCGGGGGAGGCCTTGGGCGCATAGGTGCCGGACATTTTGTCCAGCAGCCAGTGCGAGGGCGCGCTAAGGCGCTTCTGGTGCTTCTTACTGTAGAAGACATTGCGGTCAGTCTTGCGAGTTCTTTGAATATTGAAGAATTTTTTGCCGGATCTCTCGCAGAGGCGACGACTTGAAAATCCAATGCGAAAAAGGCAAGCCAGTGTCGTCGCGTGCGAGTGATCGAGAGAATGCGTCGGCGAAAAACTTACGGTCCACGGCCCATTGTGATTGATTTGGTCGAACGGAGATGAGTTGTCGAAGAATCACGATGTGAGAGGAAACGGGTAGCGTCGATTAACAAGGGCACTCGCTTAGCTCCGTCCGAGATGTGTGTGGGTTATGCCCTATATCGCGCTAGCCCCAAACGGGAACACCAGGGACCCGCTTACCTTATCAACCCTTATCGTCCTCATTCCTAATCGGGAAGTCAACTTAATTTATCGCAGTCTGGATTTTTGGACAAGGACTGTAGCCATTGGGCAGATTTGGTTTTCAGGCGACCTACAGCGCTCGTCAGATTGCTTTGTCTAGAATACTTGGTGGAATAAAAGATATTAACATCGCTGAAAGTCCACTTTTCCTTTCGTATCTACATGACTTAAATGTAACCCTTGATGACAGCAACCTCGGCGTTGAGGATAGAAGAGCCAGCAGCACCAATGACAGTGTTGTGCGACAAAGCTGCAAAACGGATGTCAAAGTAGCCACCCTCGGCACCGTCACGGATACGACCCACGCTCACGGTGTATCCCTTGGAAATATCGCGGTCCAGGCGAGGTTGGGGGCGATCAGGCTCGTCGAAGACCTTGATGGCCAACTCCGGCGCGGAGGGAGCACCAAGCTTTTGAGCCTCGGATTGATACTCACGCATCGCCTGTGCCACCTCCTCAGCCTTCGGGGCAGGGCGGTTCTTGAAGCGCAGCGAAACGAAGGCCATGTGACCATCGGTGACCCCGACACGGGTGCAAGTAGCACCGATACGCAGACCAGCCTGCTCGTTGAATGCAGTGGCATCTCCGTTAAGAGATCCAAGAATCTTCTGAGCCTCGTTCTCCAACTTATCTTCCTCGCCGCTGATGTATGGAATGACATTGTCGACGATGTCCAAGCTGGGAACTCCAGGGTAGCCAGCGCCAGAAATGGCCTGCTCAGTGAAAACCTCAACCTCCTCAACAGGGCCGAACTTGGCTTGAATGGCGGCGAAGGGAATGACAATACCGATGACAGCACAGTTCGAGTTGCACACCAAGAAGCCCTTCTTTAGACCGAAGTGCTTGCGCTGGTGAGGAATCAGGTCCATGTGCGATGGGTTGACAGTGGGAACCACCAAAGGCACGATGGGGTCCTTGCGGTAGTTCTTCGCGTTGGAGAACACTGGGATCTCCGCCTTGATGAAAGCCATCTCTGTTTCAAACGTTAACATGCCAAATTCGGGGTACATGAGAGGAAACTCCCAAATCAGAATCCTTACCAGTCTCGCCGGCGATGTCACTGTTCAAGCCAGAGAAAACCAAGTCACAATCTGTGAAAAGCTCTGCCTTGCAGTCACGAAGGACGAGGTTGGCTAGCTTCTCAGACATGGGAGAGGACTGCTTCCACCGAACAGCATCCTTGTACTTCTTGTTGGCGGAGCGCTCGGAGGCGCCCACAGCATGAAGCTCAAGGAATGGGTGATCGGCCAGCAGAAGGATAAAGCGCTGGCCCACAGATCCAGTGGCACCCAAAACACCTACAGATATCGGTTAGCACATTTTGAAGCCTCCCTGCGGAGGGATGGGCTGCAGCCTTACCGCACTTCTTCTTGGGATATGAAGCTGTCATCTTGTACAGAATGTCTGGAAGCCAAGCGGGTGACTATTAGTCTCGCAGTTAGTCTCGTGTTAATTCACTTGATCAGAATGGTTTCTGAAGGGCAGGGATATGGCCTATTCCTGATGTATCATATCGGAGAGCACATGGAGGATCTTATGAGTCAAGGACCCCGGCGACTGCCCCGCACAGTGGATAACAAGGTGCCGAAGGCTCAATTGCATCATCGATCTCATGGCAGACACATCTATAGGGTTCTCACAAGCAATACAAAGAAGAACACTCAGACTCACCTTTTTGACTTGTTGATGAGGATAAATTGCTGGTGGCAACCGATTCATCTGCGATATCGCAACCAATTATCGCTGCCCCGCGCTGACTCATCACCCCTGGCAGGGGCAAAAATTTCACCCCACGTGATTGGCTTGTTATCAGTTTTGTGGGCCCTTTGAGAGCCGGAGTTTGACTGATTCTCTCCGGACAGTTACAATAAATTTCATATGCTACATTGGTGTCTCGAGGGACTCGGCCTTGATGAAAAACTCATGGAGCTCTATCATTGTCTGCGGTACATGGGAAAGCCTAATTGTTCACCACTCGATTGACCGTCTCCTCCACACTCTCCAGCTTCAGTCCCAGGATGTCGTTCGCCAGTTCTGTGTCCTTGAGATAGTTCGCGTTCAGCCCTGGGCTGTTCCCAAAAACAGTTGCTCGAACCAGAATGAAGGCGCCTTCAAAATCACCAACAGCGAGCTTCTTTGATGCCTCGCTAAGCTGGGCCTCAGTGGTGGTTTCTTGAGCCGTCCATTGGGCCCTGGTCGCCTTCTCTAGGGCCGCAAGAATTTCCAGCTGAGTGGTCTCGACCGAGGCCACATACAGGTATTTGTTCTTGGTTGGCTCGGGGTTTTGCAGAACAGATACGACCGATTGACCGAGGGACTTCTCGTTAATGAGTGTGAAACTCTTATGGCCGCCATCCCAAATGGTAGCCGTGCGATTAGCGAGGTCGAATTGCAAGAAGCCGTTCTCAAGACCCTAGAAGTACCACATTTGCATCAGTCATCGCTCTGGGCCGGGATATGGAATGCACATACCCAATCGAACAAGCCAGAAGTTGCGATGCCAGTCCAGGTGAGTCCGTCAGCCTCCTTGAGCTTCAGATATTCGATAAGCTCTTTCTTCTGCCCAAACAATGGCAGTAGCTGAATCACCATGTCATTCTGGCTATTCGCCGAGAACTCGGATGGGATAAACCTTTTGACACCGGCCCGGATGGCTGCGTCGACAAGTTTCTTCTGCTCTCCGAATCCAGTAGCACCCAGTGCTGAGATCACAGCATCTTTGCCTTTGAAAGCCGCCTCCAGATCCGCATCTGAGAAGTCGCTTTTATGGACGTGAACTCCCGAAGGAAACACTGCCTCGCTTTCCTTGCGCGAGATTGCCGTGACGTTGAAGGCGCTGGAGGTGACTAGACTGTTGAGGATGATTCTGCCAATGGCGCCGCTTGCCTGGACGAGGTGTCAGTGATTTTGAGTGCATATCAGAAGCCACTCAGGCTCAGGTGCAACATACGCCAACAAGTGCGATATTCTTCAAAGTTGCCATGATGACGAGAGCTTTGTACAATGAGAATGTCGCGTTCTCAACTGATCGAAAATTCCTCAACCGGACAATGAGCTTTGATTTATACTGTTTCTCTCCAAGGAGTTCCAGGATCATTGGCAAGAAACACTGGTAATGACACAGTATTGTAATTTTTTAAAACATACATCGTTTCCCCCAATTCAGTCGCTGCTAGGTTTAGCCCCCACGAGCTGGAGCCACGGCTTCAGCTTCCTTTTGATGACTTGTACATTTCGTTGACTCTTGCAGGGCCCATAGTGCTGGCCATGGCGCATCTGGCAGGAATGTCAGATCCAGTCTGGTATCCACTTTCTTGGTCCACACTCTTGAGCTTTCTGGGGATGAGCAGTACAGGAAAGTTACCCGCCCAGTCTTCCATGGCTTACTTGTAACTACTTTCTCATAGATTTTACAGGACTCACAAAAGCAGCGAGGGCCGAGAATCGAGGAAAATGACAGAAAGCGAAATTCCACGGAATTACCGTCAAGATGTAATAAAACCGAGATGAGGAACATCCAGCGTGCTGCAGATTGCACGAGGTGCTTAGCAATGCGGGCTTTTGTGGCCGCTTTGTCCGCCGTAACCAATCAATGAGAACGAATCTTTGCCGTGGATGAGCTGGACCAATGATCATCGGAGAGTGCTCAACAAGTCTCCACCCCTTCAACAAGGCTAGATAATATTGCCAGTTAAAAGTGCGGACATGCCCCTCCGCTTCTCCGCTCCTACCAACCAGGGGCGCAGTCCTGTCCTCACGAAGCATCGAGAATCGTCCTCTCAACTATCACAACACTACTTCATTATCAATTACTTTGCTGAGCTCATCTGCGACAGACAATGAGTCATGCTTTAGCAAATACCGTCGCAGCAAAGTCTTGCCTGGAATGTCGTCGGCGGAAAATCAAGTGTGACAAATCCATTCCTTGCTCGTATTGTGTCAAGGTCAAGATTGATTGCCGCTACCCAGCACCAAAACCGAGTCCAAACAAGGGTGGCACACCTAGCCTAAGCAATGAGGTCCTGAGTGCCCGCATCGATGGAGTTGAGAATACCTTGCAAACTTTGGAGCGGAGTATCTACCAAATCTGGGAGTTGTTGCGACAGTCTCATCCACTTTCAAGGCGAGGTCACGATGGTGACCTTGCTCCCGTAGTTTGTCCTCGAAATGGGCATGCTTCGCCAGCAGATTGTCCATCCAACCATACTCGAGCGCGAACACCATTCAGACTCTCGCCTACGGCTCCTCTACACGCTCTCCACCCGCATCCGACAATTCTGTTCTCACTATGGCAAAGGTTTCTCGAGAGAGTGGATCCTGTCCTGAAACTAATCCATACCCCGACCGTGCAAAAGGACATCTTGAGCGTTGTACGAGATAATTCGCATCTTAATCTGCCGCTTCATGGCCTGTTCTTTGCCATATACTACACCTCTGTGATCGCGATGTCAGCGGAAGAATGTTGGGATGAGCTGCAGGAGTCCAAGGAGGAGGCTTTGAAAAGGTATCAAAACTCCGGCGCCCGGTGTAGCGGAATTTATACTTACAGCTGAAGATTTCGGAATGAACTGGAGAGGTCTCTTGAACGGTCCGACCTGCTCAACACATCAGATATGACTATTCTACAAGCATTTGTTCTATACATTGTAGGTCAGCCTACTCATATTGAAAGTAAACAGGAGGCTTATCGCGTCTTCGATAGGTTTGCGGCAGATTCGACAAGCAAGGACCGGATACCAAGCGCCTTACCAGGGTCGCCATTGACATCGCTCTCCGAAACGGTCTGCATCGCGATGGCCTGGAGCTTGATATCTCTCCCTTTGAAGTCGAAATCAGACGTCGATTATGGTGGCAGATCTGCATTCTGGATGTGCGGATCGCCGAAGACACCAGCTCAGATCCACGCATCCTCTCGACATCGTTCACCACGCAATTCCCTTCCAATGTCAACGACGCAAACCTCCACCCCGATATGAGTGAGATGCCGCAACCTCATCCCGGAAGAACAGAGATGTCTTTCACCCTCGTCAGATTCGAAGGAAGCAACTTTGCGCGCCGGATAGTCTTTTCCGATAAATTTTGTCAAGAGAATTCCTACGAGATCCTGTCCGCTCCCCAAAAATGCGAGGCTATCAACGAGTTCAGAGAGCAAATAGAGCAACAATATCTGTCACATTTGGACAAGAGTATCCCGCTGGACTTTGTTACCGCCGCATCCATCCGCCTCATACTCGTCAAGCTCAAACTCACCGTGAGCAAACCGCGGACGAGACAAAATTCACACCTCATCATGCAACAAAGCTTCCGCAGAACCTGTGTTGAGATCTTGGACCGGGCCCGCTTGTTGCGCCAGTACGAGACTGGCAAGCAATGGCTTTGGCTTTTCCAGACGTACATTGAGTGGGATGCTCTGTCTTATTTGCTTATCAATTTGTCGCTGGTACCGGCAGGTGATGATTTCCACATGGCGTGGAGCGCTGCTAGTGATATCTACGAGTACTGGAAGAATCATAGCGATATCTGTCTTGATCGCCGATGGAAGAATATTGAGGATCTACGCTCTCGAGCTATGCATGCCAGAGAGCTGGTGCAGAGGGAGCCGGGTGTGTTTGGCATACTGCCAGTGGAAGGCCGTGAGCCAGATCTCGTCAGATCCGAACACTTTGATCCCGTGGACACGGCTAGTCTAGATGAGGTCGCAAGAGTCAGTCAACCGGAGAGAGGTCCATCCGTACTGCAAGGTGATACGACAGTGAACTTGGACATGCCCAGCGCTGGAACAGGTTGCCAATGGAGCGAAGGTATCTTTGAAAAATACTTTCAAGTGCTGGATTCCGAGCATTGCTTGCATAACTCGTGGCTTTAAACAGCACCTGTTCAGCAAAAACTCAAAAACAACCCGCGAGGGCCTGGCATCAGAAATGCGGATGTCTTTGAGCTATGTACACCATGTCTATATGCTACAAGCCTCTATTTCAGGACAAGCTGGCTCTTATGAATCTTCCTCAAGATCAAAGATCTTGCCAGGATTCAAAAGCCAATGGGGATCAAGGGAGCGTTTCAAGCTCCGCATCACGTTGATTGTATCTGGGCCAAGCTCTTTCTTCAATGACCCCTTCTTGCCGAGGCCGATGCCGTGCTCACCCTATGGAGCCCTGTTAGTGAACATTCCATATGTCTTGACGGCGAATGCCTGCTCATACCGTGCAAGAACCTTCCATCTCAAGCGCACGATCGACCATATCGTGGACGACCTTTTCTACCCGGGCTCGCTCCTCTGGATCTTGGCGGTCGTACATAATACTGGCATGGAAGTTGCCGTCACCGATGTGACCAAGGATACTGGCAAAGAGACCTAGGGAGTCCAGCTCCTTCTTGGAGACTTCGATAATATCGGGCAGTCTGGAAAGCGGCACAGCAACGTCCGTGGACCATACTTCGGAGCCTTCCTTGCGCAATGCCATCATACTCCAGAGGGACTGTTTGCGGGCAGACCACAGGTCGTGTGCTTCTCTCTCGTTCTTCGCAAAGGTGAATTCCATGGCATTCTGAGTTCATGGTTAGTAGTCTAGACGGATGTGGAGGGTTTTCCGGCGTGGCGACATACGTTATCCTTAGCAAGCTGACGCGTCAAGTTGATACTATCAGCAACGCCTGCGGTCGTTCCACTGAACTTGAAGAACAGAGTGGGAGAAACCCTCCAGGTTCTTCCAGTACCACCTGCCCTATTAATCACGTCCATTTGGACTTCGTCCATGATCTCCATGCACTGGACTTGAATACCCTTCTTGATCAGCTGCATGGCAGTAGACGCGCAGTCACGAACAGTTGGGAACGCAACAACACCAACTCGAGTCAGCTCAGGGATGGGCACTAGCTTCAGGGTAGCTTCCGTCACAATTCCCAAGGTTCCCTCTGACCCCACAAACAAGCCCGTGAGGTTGTAGCCAGCAGAAGTCTTCCGAGGACGTCTGCGGGTCTTGATAATATCGCCATTGGCCAGAACGACAGTCAAGTTGATCACCGAGTCTTTCATAGTGCCATACCGAACAGCATTTGTTCCACTGCAGTTCGTGCCAACCATTCCACCAATCATCGCAGACGGACCTGGGTCCACGGGGAAGAACAGCCCAGTATGTTTGATCTTTTCGTTCAAGTCCATCCATTGAATGGATGGTTGCACAACAACATCCATATCACCCTGGTGAATATCCAATATCTTGTTCATAGAAGCAAAATCAATCGTCATTCCGCCGTAAGGTGCCGAGAAATTGGCTTCCAGACTGGAGCCACCCGAGTAGGGAATCATTGGCATGCGGTACTTGTGGCAGACCTTGGCGATTTCGGCGACTTCTTCGGTGCTGTTGGGGTAGGCGATGGCGACGGGGAGTCGGTCGGCATTCAGACTTGACCATTCCGAGTAGCCATGCTGCTGTAGATCACTCTCGTCCGTGCTAATGGTATCTTCGCCGAGTTTTGCCCTCAATTCCGCGATTGCCTGTATTTGTGAGCTTTTGTTCGTAGTCGAAGTCGAAATTCAATGACTGCACCTTCTCAAAATCCTTTGGAGAACCATATTGTGGCTTCCTGGCCGCCTGTGGTGATTCTTGTCCAAGAGCAGCATACCCATAGCCTATCCCTGCCGCCAATGCGGAGACGAGCAAAGTGCGACTAGCGGTCCATGATGAGGAATTGGGCGCAGAGTTAGAGCTGGAGGAACTATCCTGGCGCTGGTTACCATTCGCACTCGTTGTGGAGTTTGCCCGAATGGCTCTGCTGGCTACAGCCCCCCGAGATGACGAGATCCGGGAGCGGCAATGGAGCACGCGGGGAGTGGAGAGGACTCGACGAGGGATTGAGAGCGCCGCACGCATAATGCCGAGGGAGCTGTGTTGTGTATATTTGGTAGAGGGGTTGAGGTTAGCGAGTCTTGAAGCTCTATTGCATGGCTGTCAACTATTGAAATATTCCACAGAAGAAATCGGCAGATCTCGGCTAACTTAACTGCTCACGACATGAGCAGCTTCAATGGCGTACCCCGGGTAAAAGCACCGCGAACGATCGATTTCCCCGCTTCGGACTTCGGCCGAGACGAAGCCTCCTTTCGTGCGGGTCATTTCCGCGTGGGGGCGATGGAGTTGATCGTGGGGGGCTGGATACAGCAAAAGCATGGCATGGTCAGGCCAGTATGTGCCATGATGAATTATTGGAACGCGGTGGAGAATATCCCTTGGATGACTTCGTATCAATGCATGATTCTCTTCGTAACATGAACTTTGTATAGTTGCACAAGATGTTATAGAAGATTTTCCAGAGTGAGAAACGAGGGCGGCATTGGCCATTGGCTTCCCGGTCGTTGAGGGGGCAACGACGACAACACAATTTTTGACCACCGCAAGGACGGGTAAAGGCGACAACAATCGCGCGAACCGTTGCATTTACTGAATGCAAAGACGCCATGATGGCCGAGGAACTCAGTCGCCTCACGCGTGAGGTTGAGCGCGTTGTAACAGCCCCATACGTGCCCTCTCTCCAGGTAACGCGCAACATCCCCGGGGCTGAAAGGCAGCGATAGTTGATGTTCAAATAGGACCTGTATAGCCTGGTCCAGGCCAGTTCCTCTTCCGCAATCCAGTCGTGGGCTCTCCAGAAGCCCTGCCAGGTGGGCTTGTTGGCTGAGGTGCTGGTGGAGAGTCTGTCCCGCTCGCGCGTCGCGCTCCCACTGCTCGCGACTTTTGGTAAGTAATCCTATCCGGCCGCATCGGGGAACACCGGGAGTAACAACAGGTCAGCCCATATAAAATATCTAAGAGATTTGCTGTTGGATCGTCATCCAGTTCTTTTGGATGCCTTCGTCGAACAAGTCCTTGTTGCAGACGAATCTGAGGCAAGTGGACCCTACTTGGAGACATCACTTGGAAGAATCTCGGGATATTGACCGAATAAACACATAGTACTATCCAGCATGCATTGCACTGCTCTCATCACCCCTTCCTGCGGGTTTCGTACCCCCAGCTCGTCTCGCTGGCTTCATCACGAAGCTAGTGTCCACGATGGCGGCCAATCCCGGAGCGGAAACAATAGCACCCTTGCATGCCCTGATGAGCGGGCTACAAGGATCACCGAATTTCATCAATGAGGTTCCAACAGAAGCAATGTCTAATCTCCAGCTGGAATTCACTAAAACCCTGCGCAACCTCGACGACCACATGGGTAACTTGTTGGGCTTGGCCACCTTTGCGCAAATATCAACGACCCAAAGAACCCAACTCGATCAGCATCATGGAGCAGGCACTCCATCTTGGCTTGTCAACATACAGCATTTCTTTGGTCCTAAGCGGGGCATGAAGACTTTAGATCTGGTTGTTCTGCGAGTCATCCTAGCTTGCTCGTCAAACTGCAATAACCTCACACCAGCCCAAGCTGCCGAAAGCATTCGTCTTGCAATCTGCATTGCCGATGCTGTTGATCCAGAGCAGAAGGGAGTCTGGATCTCTAGCAACTCGTCCAAGATTGCCAAGTTGTGTGAGAAGCTAGCTCGGGAGAATTTGAACAGAGAGATACAAATCATGGTAATGACATCTCCTGCAGCTTCAATCTGTTCATTAGCTGACTCGCTGTTTCTCTGATCTCCTTTTAGGGAGTTGCGTTTCTGCTTTCGTTGCAGAACTTGAGGTCTCTGCCTGCTCATGTTGGGGATCTGGGTCTCCGCCTACTTGTCTCCAAGGACAGTAGAGCAATCTTAGGAGCCATGTCATCAGACCTTGTCTCACGCTTGACCGAGCCGCTGATTGTGGGTATCTTTTCTATGACTATGGGATAATCTCCACTGATTCTTCAACAGGGCTACGATGAGTCGGTCGTATACGAGCTTCTACGGTTCACCGTTGACAGTTTAAAAGAGGACAGTACCGGACGCGATTCCATGGTCAATCTCCACGTTTCAGATCTTCTTCTCTCCGAGTTCAAAGCAAATATTTCCCAGCATATGATTCAATCATTATTGAACTCGCCCTCGACGAAGCAGACTATTGCCAGTCTCTTTGGCAAGTTCCCCGCAGTACCACTTCAATCACAATGCCAGGGCTCCCAGGTCTGCCACTGCGCGTATAGTGCCTTGCAGAACAAAGTTCTACTCGATCTGTTCGAGATCTACTTCGCTGCGGCCTTGTCAAACAGCGGCGACACCACTGACGTTTTCATAATGAAATCCTTTGTGGAGCGTGCTACAAATTCCCTCGACTCTCGTCACTGCACCTTTGCGCAATCTGAAAACCGTGCCTACCGTAAGTCATTTGATCTGCGGAATAAGCGGGAGTTTACTTCAACGCGCCAGCCGATCCGAGATTGGCGCGCCGCTATCACTGAACTGCTCATCCAGAATGCGGAGACATCCCACAGTACCATGATGAAGAAGGTCGAAGACATATGCTTTGATCTTGAACGTCGCTGTTACGATATTGAAGCCCCTGTACGGTCCGCCGAGGAAGAGCGGGACAGACAAAAGTGCGAAGCCGAGCAAGTGAAACGGCAGAATGAGGATCTGTCCAAACAATTGGACCAATCAACACAAACAATTTCCACTCTTCAAAAAGATCTAGCCCGTCTTGAGGAGCATGCAGGAATTTCAAGCGCTCGTGCCGAGGAGCTATCAGAGGCGCTCAAGGTGGCCCGGCAAGAACTACTTGACCAACAGCACCGCTCAGATGATGAACTTCGAGAAGAGCAAGAAAGGGCTCGAAGTAGAGAGCTCGAGTTGATTGCCACATGTACTGAGAAGGATGATCGACTTGAGGAGCTACAAGAGACCCTGCGTCAGCTTGAGTTGCGGAACGAACACCTCCAAGAGGTGGTGGAAACATCGTCTCATGATAGAGATACCTCTGCGAAAACGACGGCAGCCTTGAGGCAGGAGATTACTGAAGTCAAGGAGCTCTTAGAAGCGAACAAAATGCTCTGCTGTCAGAAAGAAGAGGAAGTCAGACGCCTGTTGGCAGGGAATAACGATCTGAAAATAGAACTGGAGGATGTCCAAAACAGGGTAAGGCCCCCGCACTTTCCGCTTGATAATTTATGCCTCTTCTCATCTGCCACGGGTGCTGGTCTTTCGGTTACTAACTGCAAGGTTAACAGGTGGAGGATCAAGCTCGGGAGATTGAACAGCTTTACTCGACATTGCAAGAAGCAGAAGAAAAGGCCAAGGCCGACATGATTATCGTTAGCCGTGACAAAGAAGCAGAAATTGCCAAAGTTGCTGCTGAAGTATGTTCTTTCTAAGATATCCACCTGGGCAGGCGCAGATTTTGTTGACAAAGAACTATAGGCGACCAAACAAAAAGAACAAAATGTGCTTCTGGAGAAAGCCATGCAGACAGCTGCAAGCGATACATCCAGAGAGCTACAGTCTAAGGATAAGCGCATTTATCAGTTGGAGAAAAAGGTGAGTAGTTAAATCTCCAGGCTTCAATGGAATGTCCCTCTCCTTTCTAACATGCCTCCCTTAGGTTCAATCCCTTCGGGATGAGAGAGCAGCAAAGGCTAGGGAATTCTCGGAGGCGCAGCAACATATCGGCCGACTCATGAATGTGATGGGTTTCTCTGCAAAACCGAGTGACAGCTCGAACAAGTCGCAACGCAACAGAGATGCTGATACTGCTCCGACCCCTAGCCGGCGGCAGTCAACCGCATATGATGACGATGACGATATGCATCTCGCAGAGTCTTTCGAATCTCTGGCATCCAATCTACAGGGTCCTACTCCAAAACGGCCCAGGGGAAACCGTCGCTCAATCCACCCTTTGCAGGCACCCGCTCCGAAGACTCCGGCTGCCGACAGCTCAGTAACCAATGCAAATGTCCCCAAAACAGGTCCTAGAAAGCCTTTGATTGAAGCTGGTACTAATAGTCCAGTTAAATCACAAGTCAGCTATGGGTCTAAGGGTAGTCAAGATGATACTGCTGGCAACATGGGCGAGAACCGGCTGCAGGATCTGGACCTGGACATGGATCTAGAGTTCTCGAAGGACTTCATTTTCACAAGCACAGCCTTCTCTCCGTCAAATACCTAGTTGATGCTTTCAGCAATGCGTTTGATGATTTTTGCACTTTTGTCTTTGATACCAGGTCACTTTGCTGCTGTTTTACTTTTTATTCCACCATCAAGTTGAATTCACATCAAGAAGAGGCAAGTGGACATATCTTCTTGCTTTTTTTTACCAACCTGGCCCCATGAATCATATTATGACTGTCTTGACCTAATTTGCGGCTTATGCACTGGAAATTGCCATGTCCATTGAACAATGAGAGCTTCTTTGGCCCAGGCTGTTTTTAGACCTGGAAGTCTCTAATATCTCTTACTTCTAACATCACGTTGATTTCAGAAAAGGACAGATAGCCACCCCTAGATCTATGCGTAACTCCTCTCACGTTTTAAGGAGCTACAAAGCCACGTTTTCTGACTTCTATTTCTCCCCACCATTCCGTCAGTACTAATCTTTCTACTCACGCAGGACCCACAGCTCACTAGGGATACAGTCTACCTATACCAGAGTATACTTGCGAAAGCAGGCAATTTGCCCAGTTCCAAAGGATACAGCTGGATCCTAGCACCACATCGATATCCAATTTGTTTGTCAATCAGAACTAATCCTTTCTCGATCTTCCGCCTTCAATATCCCTCACTCCACACCACTCTTCCGTCGTCTTCCTTCCACCGCTCCTCTGCCTGTCCTCATTGCCCAAAATGTCAACGTCATCTGAGTCGACAGTGCGCACGCCCACCTCAGCTCCAGCCCTATGGCTACCCTGGAACCGTTGGGAGACCGTTGGTGTCAATATCTCCCAGGTACCAAAAGAGGCAACAACTCGGGTCTTGTGGGAAGCGTTCTCCAAAGAAGGCGAAATCTGTTCCATCGATATTTTCGATGACCGCCATGGAAACCGAGGCTCAAAGGGTCGGGTTCGCTTCAAGTATGTTCTCATTTCCTCGCCTACTTTGTTTTATTTGTTCCTTGTTATCCTGCGGCCTAGTAAGCTGTGTAGGAGTGAGATGTTAATTAACTTGCACCCGAAACAGGCCAGCTCCAGCAAGGTCCTTTTGGCGGAAAGGAACCTTTGATATCCGTCTACCCAGCGGCCGGACCGCGAATCTCGTCGTAACACTGGACTTTTCCCCATCGAGTGCCTTCCTGAAGAGTCCCAGTCGCGAGGATGTACTCTATCCCAGGGAGTGTGTAAGTCCATCTAGGCAGAATATGAGCTAATTTAGCACGATTAAAATGCTGATAATATCGAATCATAGCAAACGCTGCCATGCAAGAGGTTTAACATTGGGGTCCTTATGGACGAATCCACCACGTGTGCCATGCGAACCTTCCAGCAGGACGCGAACCCGAAGATGGCTGTGGATGTTCGGTCAAAGTCACTTTCTGGCTACTTCAGTGTGACTGTTCATGAGCCTCGCCCATTTCGTCCTGCTGTGTCTGAAGTCAGCCCATCCACCTTCAGGCTGAAGATCCCCTTCCTTCAGCTTGGGCGAGTGTGGGAGACTGATGGGCCAAACTCTTATGAGAAGTCCATCATTATTATTCTAGACTCTCCACCAATCTGTCATAGACTGTCAACGGATATCCAGGGATCCTTCACCTCCTCCAGCACATGGCGGGACACCGATCGGTGGCTGCGTCAAACTGCTATTGTTCACAACCTTGGCTCCCAAGATCAGGCTAGAACCAATCTGCGCCGGACTGGTCAGATCGTTGACCTTGGTATGTCTTATTATATGCATGTAAAGTTATGTCGCTTTTGTAAGAGGATTGACAGTTGTTGACTTTTTCTCTTTAAAAAGGTCGGTGGAACGTCTTCAAATTCACATTCGCGACTAGGACCATCCAGCAGCAAGGCTACGAGCTGGTTATAGAGATGTTAAGGGATCACAATATCTCTATTGAGAAGGGCAGACATTTCGAGGCCATGACTGAGCGCCCAGAGCCTGTGTGGCGGTGGATTGACATCTATAACCCAAGAACACAGTTCCGATCTACGCTCGAAGAGATGGCGCATCATGATTATTGCTATCTTCCATTCAATGTTCGGTACCAGCTGGAGGTTTGTCTTTCCCATAGGCACCTTTCGGAGTTTACAATGTCGCACCAATTCATCATGCGTCTCACCGAACTGGGACCTGCTTCAGCCGTGAGGCTTCTCGAGCATGTTGCCACGAGCAAAAAGCAGTATCTCGACCCTATGGAGATCTTCAAAATCCAGTATCCAAAGGGCATCTCCGACTCGGTCATTCCTAGCTACTGCTGCTTCATGCGTACTGCACGGATCACGCCAACGACTGTTCACTACAACACTCCAACAATCGATACCTCCAATCGGGTGACCCGTAATTACCAGGAGTACCTGGATCGCTTTCTCCGTGTTCGGTTCACCGACGAAAGGACCCAAGGCCGCATCTATTCGACCCACTACAAGTCAAACGACGAGGTCTTTGCGCGGATCAAGAAAACGTTGACAAATGGTATCACTATTGGCGATCGTCACTACGAATTTTTGGCATTTGGCAATTCCCAGTTCCGCGAGCATGGCGCCTATTTCTTCGCGCCAACCGCTAATCTCACGGCTGCTCACATTCGAGCCTGGATGGGCCAATTCCATCACATTCGCAATGTCGCTCGTTACGCTGCTCGCTTAGGGCAATGCTTTTCAACAACCCGAGCTCTTGCTGGCTGCATGGTCACCATCAAGCGGATTCCCGACATTACCCGCAATGGCTATTGCTTTTCTGACGGCATCGGAAAGATCTCAAAGTTCACTACTCGAGTGATTGCGTCAGAAATGGGCGTCTCTGACCCTTACGGCGAGCCTCCATCAGCCTACCAGTTCCGGCTGGGAGGGTGCAAGGGCATGTTGACTATTTCATCTGACCCAATCGTGAACGACGTGCACATTCGCCCGAGTCAGATCAAGTTTGAGGCCGAACATAAGCGTCTGGAGATCATCCGATGGTCACAGTTTTCCGCTGCAACCCTCAATCGCCAGCTAATCTTGGTTCTGACGGCTTTGGGCGTCAAGGGTCAAGTCTTTCACGGCAGGCTGAATTCCATGCTAGAGAGCATCAACTATGCCATGCACGGTGATAAGCAGGCTGTTGAGTTGCTCCAGAAATTCATCGATCCTAACCGGATGACGTTGGCGCTGGCGCAAATGGTGTCGGCCGGGTTTCGAAGGACAAATGAGCCTTTCGTCAGTTCTATGCTTGCGCTTTGGAAGTCCTGGCATCAGAAGTACCTCAAAGAGAAGGCCAAGATCTTGATCGATCAGGGCGCATCCCTTTTAGGGGTACTTGATGAAACTGGAACTCTGAAGGGTTACTTCGCTCGCCATGCGTCGCCGCACAAAGGTTTGACCATGCACGAAAAGCTGGCATTCTTGCCGCAAATCTTTGTACAGATCAGCAGCATGGAGAAAGGCGTCCGTCCCAGGGTTATCCAGGGTGTATGCATCGTCGCTCGCAACCCGTCGCTGCATCCAGGTGACATCCGTGTCGTGCATGCTGTTGATTGCCCGGCGCTCCGGCACTTGGTTGATGTTATCGTGTTCCCACAGACTGGTGATCGGGATCTCACAAGTATGTGCTCTGGAGGTGATCTCGACGGCGACGACTACTTGGTCATCTGGGATCCGGACCTGATTCCTAGCCAGTGGCACGTAAAGCCCATGAACTATGCCGGCCGTAAGGCTCCGGATCTGGATCGCGATGTGACTATCAACGACATCACCTCATTCTATGTCACATACATGAAGAGCGACAGCTTGCCCCGGATTGCTCATGCTCACATGGCAAATGCAGACCAGCTCGCAAACGGCGTGTACGAGCCGAAGTGCATCCGCCTTGCCCAATTGCACCCCGATGCGGTGGATTACAATAAGACAGGTATCCCTGCTGTAATGGACAGATGCCTCGAGCCACGTCACTGGCCGCACTTCATGGAAAAGAGAAACAAACGGACTTATCGATCAACGAGGATTCTGGGACAACTGTACGATGCGGTCAAGACTGAGGATTTCACGCCAAATTTGAGCAATCCTTTCGACTCCCGAATCCTTGAATGCAACCTGGTGGAGGACAGTAAGAAATTCGAGCAGTTTGCCTCTGAGCTGAAGGTGAACTATGACACGTCCATGCGTCGAATCATGGCACAGTACGGCATTCGGACTGAATTCGAGGTCTGGTCGACGTTCGTCCTCGAGCACAACTCCATGTGCAGGGACTACAAACTGCACGAGGATCTTGGCAAGGTCGCCAGTGGCCTAAAGACCAGCATTCAAGATCGGTGCTACAAGCATCTGGGCGGGAAGCGAGACTTTGGGCACGTTGCGCCTTTGGCAGTCGCCATGTATCGCATCACTCATCAAGAGGTCCAAGATGCTCTGGCAACACTGCGAGGCGAAAACGCTTACGACGACATGGATGAACCTCCAGGGTTACCCGATGAGCGTGATCTGGAGATTAACAGATTGCCTCTCCTCAGTTTCCCTTGGGTTCTTGACAGCACTTTGTGCAAAATTGCCAGGAGCTCCGTTGATGAGTTGCGCAATGCGCTGGCTGAGGCGCAAGTGATCGATGCCAGAAAGGGCCAATCCAACATGTTCACCCATGATGAGGTTATGAAGCTGGTTGGTCAAGGCGGAAAGACTCAAGTCATAGTCAAGTCCGACAGAGATGAAAACGGGGCCAGCCTTCCTAGAGGGCCAGATATTGAATTTGAAGAGGATGAGCCGAACTATTTCGGAGATCAGGACATCCATGAGAATGATCTCCAGGAAAGACTAGCGGCCGGGGATTCCGCCTCTGCTAGCAAGGAGCAAAAGACAGAGGATGGCAATGAGGACCCTGATGTTGGCGTGACAGGGAAGGATGCCAAGGCCTCCGCAACTGAGAAGTGCTCCGTGGCGTCGGTTGTGCGAACAGACGATGTCAAGGAAAAGGTTGAAGGGGCTACTGAGGAAGCAGCCGGCAAGGATGAGGATGAGGATGATGAAGTCGTGGACATCGTTGAGAAAGAAGGCGATGTGAAACCTTCAGCAGACGACCAGCTGATCGCATTGCTTGGAGGCGACTACGATGCTAAGATCGAGGAGTACTGGTGATCCAATCGCGCGCTTTGCCGCCAAGGACTTCTCAACAGCGGTTTCGGAATCTTGAGGATGGGAGCAAGGAGAACATTTGGTGGACGCTTTCCAGATTTCACTTGTTATCAATCTGCCATATGATTTAAAGAATTTGGAGCGTCGTCGTGTCTTCATTCAAATGATAGCAAATTTGATGTTTCTGTTCGTACCAGGATCAAGTGCGCCTAGGTAATTTAATTTGAAACATGAAACAATCCAACGCCTTCGCAATGACTGATCATTTAACGTCCAAACTCTCACAGCAGCAATCGAGACCCCTCCAGAAAGGAAAGGGAATCATCAGTGTAGACTGCCGCCTGATCACCAATCCAGGCCTTCATCTCCTTTCTGCTCAAGCAACTCCACCACCGGGTCCAGGACACCCTTTGCATGCCGCAGGCCAGCTGCGGCTCTAGTCCTAGAGTAAAAAACAGGACAATCCATGCTATCGCACGCAATGCTGTCGCCGGGCGGAACACCCATGCAGGATCGACACACAGCCTCTAAGTCAAGAACCCGCTTCTCGGCCCGCTGGAGCTGAGAAACAACATTGAAAAGAGCGAGGTGCGGCTGCTGCATACACTCCGAACATACAGGGACAGCAGCATCAGACAACTTGGCTCGGCAAATGATGCATGAAGAAGATCGCATGTAAGACTCCAGAGTCTTCTTCGAAATGCCAACATCCCGATTTGACCGAGACGGAGCCGGGGTGGACGATGCGTCGACTCGGCGAATGCGCTGCACCTTGGGCATTTCGTCGTACCATTGCCGCACATTTGCCCCGACAAGGTTGAAGATCCGCTCCAGGGGCGGGATAAGATTTTTAGTGATGTAGTACTCGGCATCGAGGTCAAGCTGCGCGTCCTGGAGGAGTGTCTCTGGCGCCACACATCGGTCGATGAGTCTAGATCCGGGTGCTCCTGTAACAACGACATATGGGACACGTTCGCCGTACTGTGGCTCCAAGCGAGGGTCCTCCAACATGCGCTTGGTACTGATCATCGCCCCGGCGGGCAGAGTGCCGCGTTCACTGTATGTACCCAACCGGACCTCCCGCGCGAAACAGAAGTCTTGAATTGAGACACGACCTTGCATAATCTTGCTGCATTGTCTTTGAAAGTAGGACTTCACTTGACTGAGATCTGCAGTCCGGAAAAGAAGCTTCAAAGCCTTCTCTTCTATTTTCTGTTCTGCGGGCGTTCCATCACGACGCACGGTCTCAATGCCTTTGGCGTCAAATTCGGGCTCGGCTTGTTTGCGATGCTCGTATTTGAAACCAACATATCGCTTCTTGGCTAGAAGAACGCAGGGATGGTAGACTTTCTCAAACTTCAGTTTGATGGGGCGCGGGTTCATGTCTGTCACTGCTTGAGCAATCTCTTCGCCGATGTCAAAGGCCTGGTCTCGTGTGCGTCCTTTGAGATAGACAAACAGACTATCGGTGTCGCCATAGACAATCTCGGCGCCCCATCTCTCGACAGAGTGAATAAACGCAATGGCCTTCTCCAGAGTCTCCCGCCCAGATTGCACGATGCTGTCTGCGATCTCGGAGCAGGGCATCCGACCAGAGAATGAAGCAGAAGTGTATCCGTATGTCACGTTAGCAATCAGCTTAAGCGCCAATTGTCGGTTATTGAGCAGCCGTTGCAAGATTTTGTCGTCTTTGTCGGCTTTCATTCCGGTCTTGACCATTACACGAGTTTCGAGGATTTCCGTAAGCATCTTGGCGAGCAGTGACTGGCGGACTTCTTGCTTCACGTACATCATGCCATTCGGTGAGATGTTGATCTTGTCCTTCAGAAGCTCCAGCAGTCGTGGTTCTCGCTTGTAGTCCAAAAAGCCCATCTTATCCCTGCCACGCCACTGGACCGCTCGGCCAAGAAAGGTCGAGTAGCAGTAGTTATATGCAATCATCACGCTAGGATAGAGTGACTGGAAGTCAAGGACCAGAAGAGGGCTCGTATAGAAGTCACTTTGTGGCTCCATAACCAAAGGCAGGCATTCCAGGGCATTTTGTTGTCCGACTTGTTTCCTGCTTGGGGAGACGAGCAAAAAGTTCTCCGGCTTCGCAATTCTGAACATCAAGGACTCGACCTTGAACTGGGACCCACGAGAAAAGACAGAGTAAAAGTCGATTCCCAACAGTCTAGCTTGCTCGCTGGTTCGAGGGATCAACTCATTGGCCTCGATTATTTCCAGGTTCATCTGCACTCGCGACGTAAAGTACTCCACAACCTTGATCATATCTCGAGATCTTCCACTCTGGTACCATTGTGTGAGGTCCTTAGACGAGTAGTGCGGAATACGGCGCTGCAGAAGATGAAAAACAACATTTTCCATGGTGTATTGCAAGAGATTCAACTCGCCTCTTAAGGCACGCCAAATATTGATCATATGGCGGCCAGTCATTTGGATCGACGAAGCATGCTCGAATCCCCAACGGTCATCCTCTTTGCCGAATTTCGACTTTGATTGCGACTTGACTCTGGATAACTCTGCGCAGAGATCAAAGTCATACTTCTTCCGCGCTCGCTCGATCACGTACCCCCATGAGCCATTGTGAACTTCGTAACCCGTGATGATGTCTGGGTCATGGTAGCGAACGATATCAACCAGTCGGTTGATCAAGTCAAGTTCGGTTGGTTCATGCTCAACCTCTATCCTCAGCGCCTTTGATATCTTCGATTCTGGCCTGTCCCCTTCGCCTTGGTAGATCATCCCAACATGAACGCCTGGCAGATGGCTATTGACCTCGATGTCCTCATCTTCGGATTGCAGGCACCAAAAGAGGCACAAAATCTCATCCTCGTCTGGATTGGCCGACAACGTTCCACGGGTGTTCACATGGACCTCCAAGCTCATTGTGCTCATGTACTGGGTTTGATGCTCCACGCTAGTGCTCTTCGCCTTTTGAGAGTACTTGAAGCCGTAACGATTTTGTTGCGTCGGGCCTTCGATCTGTGACAAAGTTTCCACATTCTTGACAGGGCGAGGTTTGTGTTTGAATGGCGTGGCTGCATTTTCTTTGGCCTTGCGTGCCGACGCCTCAATCTGTTCGAACCATTCGATCACCTCGGCTCGGCTGGGTGGCACTGGCGCAAACTCCCATGCCCTGGCAGTACACGATTCGCGTAAATGTTGATCGAATTTCTCTTGCTTCTCTGGATCCATGATGGCCGAGGGTTGCTGCTCTCCGGACACGGCAGGTATATTCCCGGACGGATCAAAGTCGGGGAGGAAGTGGATGGTATCGCTTTCCAAGCGGAACTCTCGGCCAGCGTATTGCCGGGGTCTTTCGGGAACATCGGCCTTGTTGCTGTAGTATGCTTTTTGATAGACGACAGAAGGGCGGCCAAAGTCATTCATGTTTGATACTGCTTCGTTGGTGCTCGGGCTAGCGAATCTGAACAGGCACACAGTGGCCTCATGACGAAAATTAAACGATTTGTGAATTGTTGACTTGAGTCCGGCGATATGCGGATTCAGTGGAATAGAGGATTTTGTCACTGTGGAGGATGAACGAGGGAGTGAAGAAGCGCCGCTAGCATCGCCTGAAGTAGGGCTCGTGGCTGATCCTGACGGGAATGAGCTTGGTAGGGGCTGAGATGCAGGATCTTTCGCTGGCGAAGAATTGCCATCGTCTTGGCTGAAACGTAGAATTGTCAGAGGGTCATTTGGATCCTTGACAACGGGGAAATTCAGCTTGTTGTTATGTACGTGAGGCATCGCCTTTGGCGGGCGTATCGTCTTCTGGGATGAAGACGATCTGGGTTCGGTGGATTCCGACGCTTCCAAATGCTGGTCGAGGTAATTAAGTTTCTCTGTGGTCTCCAAATGAGAGGTGGGTTCCGTGTAATCATTTTGTCCGGTCTTTTCATCTTGGTCGCTCCAGAACCTCAGCTTCTTGACCGATGGCACTTCTTGATCATATGTAGCTTCAGTATGTGGTCGCTTTGAACTTTTCGCCTTTTTGTTAAGCTCGCGCTGCGTTTGTATGTCGGTTCTGAGGCCCAACTCGAAAGAAGGGGCGGCCTTAATAAGGGTATCTTTCGAATGCAAAACACAGATATTTGGTTCTCGCGCAGGTCCTAATTGCTCTTCGTCTGGTTGGGGGACTTCATCAAAAATTCCATCGTAGAAGCTTTCTTCAAGATCTGCACCTTCGAAGGGATAGAGCTGACCCTGAAGTTCTTCGTCGCCGTCCTCGTCGGTTATTGACTGGTCGAGTCCCGACTCCAAAGAATTGTTTTGGTCGGTTTGTGTCGACAAGGCAAGTCCTTCATCAACAGAGATCTCAGCCTCTGCTTCGTCAGAGGCCTGTGGAGCATGATGGCGACCGTCCAACGTCGAGTCATTCAATCTGTCTGGATAAAAATCCTGTACACTAGCCAAAGCTGTTTTTACATTTGACTTCTCGGCATTCGGGCCCAGAAATGTTTCAAAGGATGGCTCTCTTTCGTTGTTCTCGGATCTTTCGTCCGCAGCGATCTGAAGAGCCAATTCACGAAATTCATCTTCATGAACCCAGCCTCCCTTAGCTTGACTGCGTGGGTCAGCAGACATGGAGACCAAGTCCTCAGGGCCGAACGGGGTGCTGTCGGGATCTGTAATTCCCATCTGTTTCTTGCGTCTCCTAGTCTCATCTTGCCAAAGCCCGGCTACACTGGGAACCAGCCGCTCGTTGACTGCAGCCGGCCTCAAGAATTCCGTGAAGTCATGATGTAATGGACGTTCTTTGATGTCGAATCGGTTGAGTATGTCTTGCACGCAGACATCAACTTCCAAGGGGCAGTGGCTCTGTTTTTGAAGGGCCGGGTCATCGAGGATGCTGTCTGGACTGATCGAGCGGTCGTGCCATCGATGGTTGAGGTTGCTGAGCTCCAAATACTCTGGTACTGGTGCTCGAAACTTGACTTTGCTGCAGTTCATATACCCGCAGCCGTATAGGTTGTAATCGCACATCCATTGTGGAACGTACTGTAGGTGGCTCTCATACGGCTGGAGCGGCCGTTTCATCACTGCTCCCTGATGTAGCAGGTCGGCTAGACGGGTGATATAAAAGGGGTTAAGGAGATAGATCTTGAAGAAAGTTCGATAGCCGACATGATAGCCATAGAATGGGATTCCTTTGACGAGGGTAATATGTGCGACATATGCGGTCTTCCTGTCATAGGCATTGCGACGATAGCTCACTGCCAAAGCGTGATCGATTGAAAGGTGGAGAGTACGGGTCGCCGAGTTTACTATCAAAAGAATCTTATTTAGCAAAGGAGGCTAATCGCAGATCAGGATCATTTTCTCTTTGCACCCACCGGCTTCAGGCGCCAGCGACCCACTGTATTCGATGTAAAGGTACGGAAATGCGCCGTGTACATGCACGCAAATTCGTTGTCCAGTTTCGGTAGCTCCGAAAACGCGTATCACTGGCACTCTGGGCCTGTAGTCCTTCTCCGAGACTCCATCCCGAAAGGGTAATGGAGGGTCCAGCTCCGACGCGGTCGCCTGGTAATGATCGATGCAGTTGAGACGTACGCGAAAGGGCTCCATCGATTTAGAATAGCTTCACCAGGAAGTGTCAGCGACATCGCGCGAGATAGCGCCAAACAGTTGTCTTCCCATGTGTAGTCAACCCCTTCGTTGAAAAGCTTCGCGCGACTGGCCGAGAAACGTGGCGTGAGATATGCTTCAGCATGACAAACGCGCGCTAGCGGAGCGCGAGTGGGACGCCTAGTCACGTGGATGCGGGTAAATCCCAGCTCCGTCGATCACTACATTGGAACCCTCGACCTCTGTAAAAGTTCGCCTCATCCTTTCCCTCAGGCTGCTCTGGTCCGTCAGCAGGGATAATCCCGGAGCTTACTCCTAATTCCGAAGTGACAACCTGCGCTTTTCTTCCGCGATCATGTCGTCCCGCAAGCCAGCCGATGTGGCGTCCAAGGAGCGCAACGAATATATTCCGTCTTTCATCTCTAAGAAACCCTTCTACGTCGACGACGAATCCAACGACGATTACCTTGAGCATCAGCGTCTGCAAAAGAAAGCTCAAGATCAGTCAAAATGGTACGACCGAGGAAAGCGCGCCGGACCAGCGGCGACCAAGTATCGCAAAGGTGCATGCGAGAATTGTGGCGCAATGACACATAAGACCAAGGAGTGTCTCAGCCGACCAAGAAAACACGGCGCCAAGTGGACTGGTAAAGATATTCAGGCAGACGAGGTCATTGAGAAGGTTGACATGGGATGGGACGCGAAGAGAGATCGCTGGAATGGCTACGACGCCAGTGAATATCGCCAGGTCGTGGATGAATACGAAGAGCTTGAGTCCATGAAGCGAGCGGCAAAAGAGGGTGCCGATCTTGCGAGGTTACAAGACGGGGAGGACGATGAAGACGCTCAAGATGCAGATATCCGCTATGCTGAAGAGTCCGACATGGGCCGACACCAGAGTACTGCCACGCGCAACCTCCGCATCCGAGAAGACACCGCGAAATATCTCCTCAACTTGGATCTTGACTCTGCCAAGTATGATCCCAAGACTCGTCGCATGGTGGATATGGGTGCACAAGAGGACCAGGCTTCGGCGCTAGTTGCAGAGGAGAACTTTGTTCGCGCCTCTGGTGATGCGGCCGAGTTTGAAAAGGCTCAGCGCTATGCTTGGGAAGCACAAGAATCAGGCAGGGCTCAGATCCACTTGCAGGCGAATCCAACATCTGGAGAGTTCCTCCGCAAGAAGGAGAAAGAGGAAACCGAAGCCAAACGGGAAGCCCAGCGAAAGGCCCTCTTGGAGAAGTATGGAGGCAACGAACATCTAGGTGCCACTCCCTTGCGCGACACGATGGTTGTCGAAAACGAGCGGTTCGTGGAATACGACGAATTCGGCGCCATCAAGGGCGCCCCCAAGAAAGCCACAAAGTCGAAGTACCCGGAGGACGTCATGGTCAATAACCATACTTCAGTTTGGGGCAGTTGGTGGTACGAATTCAGGTGGGGCTATGCTTGCTGTTTCTCGACTGTGAAGAACAGCTATTGCACGGGCGAAGATGGGAAGGAAGCCTTCTACCAGGAAGGGAACATGTTGTTATCAGAGGCAGGTGACAACGCCGATGGCGATGCTTTGGAAAGCACAAATGATGCTCGCGAATCCGAGCAGGATCAAGCTCAGGAAACAACAACAAACACGAAGAAGCGAACCTTGGAGGAGATCAAGTCTGGCATCACAGAAGAAGAACTCGACTCATACAAGCGGAGTCGGCTGGCTGCGGAAGATCCTATGGCAAAGTTCATTGGAAAGGACATGGATTAGAGTACTCAAAAGGACGATTTTGTACCTGTTTCTCATTCCTGGGCGTTTCACTTTATAATACCCCTCATATTGCATGAACAAATGATACTTCATTACAACCTTGGCCACGACTGCAGCCCAGTGTGATTGTTGGAGCTCTGCAATGCCTACTCCCTCGAGAATTTCTCATGGCTTGATCCATTCTAATGCAGGCTGCATTTACAGAAAGAGAATAAAAATGACTTTCATGCATGTATGGGTTTCGGACGGGGTTGCTCCATATGATGTACAGCAGTAAACAGTGTCTCTGGAACCTCAGGCAGGAGAACGACTCACGTGATCGATAAAGCAGCACGGGCCATCTATAAATCATGCGACTTGGTCACGTTACCTGCATCAGGGCTTGTGCCCTCGGGTCCCGTGACCCCGCCCACAGCTTCGCTTAGCGGACACCATCACCACTCGTGGGAAGTTTCGATACGCCTAGCGACGACGACCCCGACAACAGCCCTTCAACGGAATTGCCAGGTACGCTTGCATGCTGCCCCCTTCATACACGACGGCTGTCTTCCCTTCTTCTTGATTTTACTAACATCCCTTTGTCTCCGCAGTTCCCCTAATTCAAAATGAGTATGTCGAATCTCGAAATCTCGCTCCGCGCAATCGTCGGCAACATCGAAATCGTTCAATGACTGACAACTTCCAACAGCCAAGGGTACTTCGAGCTTCGGCAAGCGCCACAACAAGACTCACACTCTGTGCCGTCGTTGTGGTCAGTATTTCCCATATTCCCGCGAATCTTTTCGATCCACCCGTCCGGTCCGATGCTTGCAAATTTCTCTACAATAAGTGATGGAAGACGGAATCGCCAATGGACAATGCCGGAACGGGTGGACGCTACGCAGTGTTCTACGCAGTGTTCTAGGAACGAATTGCTGACGGACTTTGCGACTTGACAGGCAAGCGGTCCTTCCACATCCAGAAGTCTACCTGCGCCAACTGCGGCTACCCTGCTGCTAAGACCCGCAAGTGTACGCATACTCCCTTTCTCTCAGATAAAATCGGCGCTTGAATTGCAGGACAATCACGTGGAGGATACGACTCGTGTCAAAAGATCATCGGCTTACACGGGATTTTCTCATCACAGACAACTGGAGCGAGAAGGCCAAGCGCCGCAAGACCACCGGCTCCGGCCGCATGCGCTCCCTCCGTGACGTCCACCGCCGCTTCACGAACGGCTTCCAGACCGGTACCCCCAAGGGCGCCCGTGGCCCCCAGAGCTCCTAAATCAACAATGTTTTCCCATTCGGCGTCGCGTTTTCGTTGCTCGGAGAGGCTGGAAAAGAAATGAGGGGTGGGTCGGACATCCTGGCATGACATGGCCTAGCATTGCGAGATAGATGTACTCGAAATGCAAATGGCAATTCCGAAATAAAAAAAATCGCTTTTTCTCATGGAGTTGGTGTGGTTACGATCGTCAATCTCGTCTTCTGTTGTGTCACTTGCACATAGCCTGGGAACAGCAAACGGGTCGAGAGGACGAAAAGTTGTGCGAGGAGGACGAAGCGCATAAAACTCAAGACTACGGTCTTGAAAGCATGCATGATTTTCCTTTATCCTCTCCTCGTTTATGACTGGCGAATATCCCCATGTCGTGACAGATAACAATGCGAAGATATTCCTCTTCAATCCGTGGTTTTAGATGGGATGCGCAGTCAGTTGCGCGAAGGACTGAAGACTCCAACGAGATCTTTTAATTTTTAGATTCTACCAGAGGCATTTTTTGACTACTCTAGGCAATCCCGCAAGCGAACGAACTCATAACTCATGACTCGCCACGCCCAAATACCCGCAGTCCGCCATCTCGCTGGATATAATATAGCAACTCTCTTTCATCCAGGCTGTCTCCTGCCTCGGCAGTCCAGCCACCACCCCGACTGATCCTGAGCACCCCGCTTACATCCCTCGCGGCACCGGTTTCGAGCGTCCGGAGCTGCATCACGGACCGTGCTCTATGGGCCATACCAATGGCAAGTGCGGCATGTTCTGTCTCGATGGGTGTAGATAGCTGATTCCCACTGGTAGAGGCGTTATGTATCAACGGGGAATCAGCAGCCATGGTCAGGATAGTGGCGTGTACATGCTACAGGCGAAGTCAGTTCATGCTCGTATCGGGGGTGACTTGTAGTCTTCATCCTTACCTGCTGTAACCCCATCACCCACTCTGCCATTTCCGTAGCTCCAATACCCATGCTTGCACCAGTAGCGGCCAAGAGGAAATCCGGCTGGTCCAGAATTAACAGCATCTCATCACCATCAGTCATGGAGCTTTTCTGCCGCTCGATCTCAGAGATGATATCCTTCTCCATCGCAAACAGAGCGGCAATTCCATGCCCAGTGAAATGTAATTTCTTGCCGACGCCAGAGTCTCTCTGGCGAGGGCTTTCACCTCCAGGCTGCTCAGCTGTGACCGCTGATAGCGGAACTCTTCCTGGCACGGCGCCGGGATGAGATCGGAGAGCAAGTGGCGTGCGCACTGCACTTCCTGTATTCATAGATGCTGTAGACACAGCGCTAGGGTTATTGAAGAGCTCTGATAGGCCGTCCACAAACGCGAATTGTTGCTTGTCTGCCAAGCGTGCGAGATCCAGACCCTGATGAGGTGTCAGTATCATACGAACACAATATAACGCAGGAAGCCCGTGATGGAAAGTCGAGGACAATGGCCTTACCAATCGCTTTGCCTCTGCCCTCCAGAACTCCCAGCTCCGCAAGAAGCTCACAAGCACCACTTTCCTCTTGGTGTCATTGGTAAGCTCATCGGTTCCAGTGGAGATGGTAGAGCTTGGAGATGGACCGAGTGCTGCAAACAGGTACCTAAGCACAAGCCAGTTGGATGTGGCGCCAAGAATTGATGATATCAATGTCAGGGAGGCCTCGCGCTGGTCTGATAGATAGGTTGTGAGGAGGGGCGGTAGTGCGGGTTGAGAGGGCATGATTGCGCCTTGGCCTGCTCAAAATTTGAGGTGAATAGCTTGTTGGACACGATCTTTGTCGTTTCGTTTGTATTTTATCTTGACCAATGATTTCTCTAGCTCTTCTTGAGGCCGTTGCGCTGGTTGATGAAGAGGGAAAAAATTGAAATGGTGATGTGATTGGCCCGCCCCAGTATCCGCGCCAAGAATACATATCAAAAGGTTGGTGCCCTCCATTCCAGAGCAGGACAACTCATGGCCTTCTAAGTCGGGTGGATTTAGGTAAGGTTATCACGGGCCTAAATTGTGACACTAAGTTATGCTGGTCTTTGAAATCGCATACGTTCAATTGGTCTAGGACAAAACAAGAACCTGGAGGTTCCAGTCTGGCTATGGTCGATGCTGGGCTTTCATCACCTCCAGGAAAATATACTTCTGGGTCCTGTTGGATTGAAGAACAGGTAGGTATACGTCCATAGCCCTCGGGATGCATTCTTTTTTTCAAGAAATACGCTTGAATTCAGTGTCTACCTCATGACACAAATACTTATCAGACAAAAAGCAATAACCATCATCTCGCGTCGTTCTTCAAGATCCAATTGTTACATAATTATCTCGCTGTCAATCAGTCCTCCGCGGAGAAGATGCCCAAAGCGCAGATTCCTGCCTGAGGCAATACTGCGATTTTTTCAGCGCATCACATGACCCGGGGACCAACATTTCCCCACTATCGAGGGGACCGTTGGATGCGGCGTCTCCTCAATCGCATCGCGAGCTGGATGGTCTCAGCTGATCAATGATTGCTCTAGCGCCGATCGTGAGTTACTCACATTCCCATGTCTATATATTCAGCCTGCCTTCCGACCTGTCCGCAACTATAGATGCCGCGTCCCACCCGGCTTGCCGCGCTATACATGTGCCCCTCCATGTTGCCCGCAGGAACAACTGTGATGCATAATTTGCGCATATACTCGGAACTTCCTTTACTGACTGTCTCGAAAAGATGACTCCCGAGTTGTGTCATGATCAGAGCGCATTAAACAACAAATTTAAGCGATCCAACTTGCCTCGATAAAGATGGCAAGCACTCGTGATTCCCATTCGTTTGCTGTATGTATCTTACCCTCTGGGAAGGCTAGGAGGGGTCTCCGTCTTGGAAACCGGACATACTGATGCTAGTATAGTGCGATGAGTGCCGACTCCGGAAGTCGAGGGTAAGTCTCGATCCGAAGAATAGCCCGTGTTTCTGCCGCTCATTCTTGCTTTAGTGCTCAAAAGAGCGGCCGGTCTGTGCGCAATGCCAGCAGTTGGGCAAGGAATGCAAGTATAGTCCGAAGGTGACCCGAAGCCCATTGACGCGGCAGTAAGTGTCTCTCTCTCTTCCCAAGAACATATGACAGAAGCCTAATGCCAGGCTCAAGACACTTGACCTATGTTGAAGACCGTTTGCACGCTTTTGAAACAGCCTTAGGCCGACTGTTTCCTGGAGGTGATTTGGATGCCACCCTTCGATCTCTTTTGCAGAACCCAGAGGTCCCCAAGGCCCCCTCATCAAAAACGTCCTCGAGACATTCGACTCCGGCAAAGCCAGAAGCAGAGCAGTCTGAACCTGCACCTGAAGCTCTACCCCAACAAGCTGATGGCTTTGACTGGGCCGAAAAGGAGCTTGTACTAGGTGATTTGGCGGATGGAATGGCCGCATTGTCTATCAAGCCTGAGGGAGCTGGCTATTTCGGTTCGTTCGTGACCATATCTTGACACTTAGGGCGAGGATCTAATTACTTCGATAGGGGCTTCGTCCAGTGTTGTTCCGTTAAGAGCGCTCTTTGACCATGGATTTGACTTGAACATACCAGTCCGCGCATCAAGATCGGGTGGCGTGCCCCTCAAAGCACAGCTTCTTGAAAGCGCTCCATCTGGGTTGATTGAACAAGCCTTCATTGACGCCTATTTTCTGAATTACCATACGAGCTACCCGTTCGTACACGAACCTACCTTCCGGGCTCAATTCAATGATCCCTCGCTACGCCCTCACGGTACTGCTTGGCAAATCCTACTCAATACCATTTTAGCACTCGGTGCATGGAGTATTGGAGACGACAGCTCAGATCTCGATGTTACCTTTTACCAGGAAGCCCGGGCCTGCCTACAGCAATCGTCTGTCTTTGAGACTGGAAACCTAACCTTGGTTCAAGCATTGTTGCTGCTGAGTAACTATGCTCAAAAGCGAGACAAGCCCAACACTGGTTGGAACTATTTGGGTCTGGCTGTCCGTATGGCTATGAGTCTGGGTTTACACAAAGAGTTCCCAGGCTGGAAGATCAGCCTTCTCCAGCGAGAAATCCGCCGCCGACTATGGTGGGGTGTATTCATCTTCGACAGCGGTGCTGCCAAAACCTTTGGTCGGCCCATTCTCCTTCCAGAAGAGTGTGTCATGGACTGCAAACAAGTTTTGAACATTCATGACGACGTGAGTCCATCCGCTGAGAGATGTTCATAGAGCCTCCAAGCTGACGGCGATTTCCTAGGCCCTCACCCCAGAAACAACCACATTGCCCGCCGAGTCATCCGGGCCCACTCTGTACTCTGGCTTGATCGCACAAGCAAAGTTCCACCTCCTGACCAACAGCGTGTATCAGCGCCTGATCTCTAGTCCTAGCATCACACCTGAAGAGACTCTGAACCTCCAAAAGCCCATGGAAGAGTGGTACAATGAACTACCATCATACATGCACTACCCACTCCAACCTCTCGCCGTGCATCCAACACAACCAGATCCAGACAACCTCGCACTTGTTCGCAATCGACTTCTTTGGCGGAACTGGAATTTGACCATTCTCATTCACCGCCCGATCCTGCTTCGCTGGGCCGCTCGTCGCTGGGGTCCTCACGGTGGTGGCTCTGACGGAGCGTCGGTTGCATCATCCGAAGGAGGCATTGAAGATCCCTGTGAGACAGAATGCCGTCTACGCTGCCTTCAAAATGCGCGGCTCACCATCTCCTCCATCTCTGAGTACATGGACAATTACATGTGCACCAGGATTGGAGCGTGGTATATGCTGTAAGTCTATCTACGCCCTGCAGTCATTCTTATACTTCTACGCATCTCTAACACTCTGCAACCAGCTACTTCCTGTTCCAAGCGGGCCTTATCCCCATTGTCCTTCTCATGACGGATCCGTCAAACACAGATGCCCCAAGCTGGCTGCAAGACATTGAGACTACCAAAGCACTTTTGACACACCCATCTCTGGGGCACAATCAACTCGCCCTCCGTTGCTACGAGGTCATCAACCGACTCCTCGGCCCATCGCCAGTCATCATGTCTGGAGTGCAACACCATCAACAAAACGCTCAACAACCTTTCCAGCCCCAGCAGCCCCAGCAAGGGTACATACCCTTCCCAGAACAGTTATTCGGGGACCAGTTTACAGGCAGTATGTTTGCAGTGGAGCAGCACATGCCCAGTCCGGGTGGCATGGACTTTTCGGAATGGGTTCATTACCCAGGTGTCGAGTGATGTGCCCGCTGTTTAGAGATTACGAGG
>PZKB01000165.1:0-57896 GCA_003852855.1 Penicillium sp. MT2 MMC-2018 | reverse complement strand
CCTCTCTGAGACGATGCCTAATAGGGTGGAAGCTATCATCGAATCGGAAGGGTGGTATACGCCCTACTAGGCCTACTGGGTGTGCATTAGCTAGCTTGATGGCAGGTTATCAATTTCATGGAGTTTTGGCGGAGGTATTCTGACTGGCAGTATATTATGTAATTCAGGGGGTGTGGGGCCGGGGTCCAAATATTTTTGTAACCTGACTGTATTCTAGGCAGGGCTTCCAAGGGGGGAGGGGTTCGGGAATTACAGTGACACCTCATATAAGTTTTAACAACACTGGCCCCACACCACCTTGATTATATAATATTCTGCCGGTCGCAAAACCTCTGCCGAACTCGGTGAAATTGAGGAATTACTAGATAACTATAGAAGCACACGCATAGTAGGCCTAGTAAGGCGTATACCACCCTTCTGACTCAATAATTGCTTGTACACGATTAGGCATAGTCTCAGAAAGGTGTTCCAAATGGTGCATATCGATATTTTGCTCTACAATCTGCGCCGTTTCTACCAAATTCGTTTCGTTTCCTCATTGTTCTTCATATGCATAAGATCAGGTCGAATCTTATAGATTTCTGCTTTAAGAAGCGCCCAAAGGTTTTTAATTGGATTGAGGTCAGGCGAATAAGGTGGCCAGACCATCACTTCGATGTTCATTTCGTCTAATACATCACGTATGATATACGCAGTATATGTAGGTGCATTATCATGCATAAAAATCCTATCCTCGGTAGGTAATAAGGTTAGCAAGATTCGGCGGTATAGTTCTTCAGTCGAATCGATTAATCCCGCCACGCTCTAATACAGGATCGCCGAAAAGGGGTATTAACCTAGTACGTCGAGTAGCCGACAAAGCAGCCCAAAACATCTACTTAACCTACTTACCGCGATACAGTAAACCCTAGCACTCCCCCTTTTTCGGTTAATCTCGAGGGCGTATAAAGGTCTATTCGCGGCGAATACCAATCCCACGCTCAACAGTACACTCATCAGACTAGTAAACACGAGCCTAATCTGCCGGTGTAAAGTATTCATATCGGCGAGCCTATTAGAGACGTTTAGCCGCGTGTTTATCGTCAAGATAGGGCCTCCAGGAGCATCGCTACTTGCGCATATTCTTAGCGTTTAGGAGGCGCCGGATTGACTCTTTTTTGACCTTATAGGACACTTCAGAGAGTAGATCTTCGTAGGTAACACGCGGTGTCTTAGTGATAACATACAGAATTCGAGCTTTTTCGTCTTCACTAAGCTTCTTCGGGCAGCCAGAGCGAGGTTTTGAGACACCCATTCGGCGCTCAGGTTCCTTTTTGATAGTATATCGAATAGTCGAGATAGATATCCATGGGTAGCGCTAGTGAATTCGTCTATACCCCCATTTAATAGCATGAAGTTCGCAAATACGCTCTCGGAGCGCTAGTGTAAGCTCCTTTGAGCGGCCCATTCTAGATATTAGCAACATCTAGACTAGATAGAGCTAATAGATAGAGATAGGATGTGTACTGGTGCGTGTAGAGGGAGTAATTTGGTATAATATCGCGTTGCGCGTATCTTCCGCCGCGTTTTAGGAAAGCGGTAGGTTACTACTTGAGGCGGTCTGAATGTGGGTCCGGGAACGTTGTTAAAACTTACGAGGTGTCACTGTAACTAGAAAGAGTGTAGCGGTAAAACTGATTTCGAATATTCCTGTACACTGTTTTCGAAATCATCTGTACAGCACGGCTATAGATTTACCGAAAAATGCTGTCAATATTATCGACTGCGGAAACGGCAAAGGAGTTACTCTGAAGCCTTATTTCCGTTCCGGAGCATTTCAACAGGTTCATAGATATAGAAAGGCGAGAAACCTGGTTCTACTCGTGGCTATTATGCCCGCCAGACTCGCCTGCTAGATCTCTGGATGACAGTGCTGAAGGCAATAAGACAACTTGGGCTCTGGAACCCTTAGGCGTCATCTACAACCAGACCGCCGCGAGTGACATGTGTCTGAGTCCTTCACTACGATATCGGAACTTCTAGAGCGCAATACCCTAGCCCTTCATTAGTCTTGAAAGGGCAAATGTGGTGCGAGGTTCTCACCGAAGTAGACGACTCCTTCGTATCTGCTTTTCGCGTTCGTCTTGACGTCATTCCAGTCCAATCACCAGGTGGATTAACGAAACGCCCTCGAATTCCACTTACTGTTAACCACGTCGAGAACTCCTTCGGGCTGGCGGACTGCTTGGTAGTTCATTGCTGTCGGCTATCATAATGGTTTGGAGTTTGCCACTGTGCCATCTACACTCGCTATACCTAGAGGATGAAGAAGTCCAATAAACCGCAGGACTCTTGAATGGTTCCCTTTAGGCAAAAGGCCTTTTGTGTACTCGTTGGCTAACATCGACAGAGTCAACCCCGGGGAGTACTGAAATTGGGTGCCGCCGCTCTAATACAAGGGGGCCTTGTACCATTCAACGTGGGCCTCCGGTGAAGTGGAGCTAGGCCATAGCGCTTTATTCGTCCTCTGATGAAGACGGTAGATTCATATTTAGCTCGAGTTTGGCTTCCACCACGTTTATAACATAATTCTTGACCGTGGAAAACGAAGTGAACACGTCCTTCTATTTCCCTCTCTCCGGCAGAGAGTGTAAACACCCTTGTTCGAATATAACTATAACCGATAGGGTCTGACATGTGCTAGGCCGAGTGACCATAACGATTAGCGATACGACTCCCTCAGAAAAGAGAGGTTGGGTGGGAGATTGGCTTGCATGTACAGCGGGGACTATTTCAAAGGGGCCAATGTGCTTCGCAAAGGCCTACAGAGTCGCATGTATCTCGGGAGGAGTGGAATCTCGTCATTCCATTGAAATAGGCACTTTTCAGGGCTACTCAGATATAGTTTTTTTGTTGACCTCGGCTTCAAGTTCTTTCTCTTTACTCTTCGTCAAGTTTAAGCATTGCAGTTAGTCATGTACTTTATAAATCTCTATACGTTCCTACACCTCGGCATGTTCTACCTCCACTGTTTACCAAACATGCTCCAAAGGCTGTTCATACTAGCCCTAATTGGGCAGATGATGCCATTTTCTTGGGCATGCCCGATGCCCATCTCTTCCAGGAGGACAGCCTCTTCGTCAAATACGATCACCCCAGGAAAGACTGATAGGCTCGTCTTTTGTCATTTTATGGTGAGATGTATCCAGAAGATATAGTACCATTATTATTCAAAGCCATAGTCTGATAGTCGATCTGCCACCCGTCAAGATAGGTATCACCGGCAACCGCCAGAGCGCCAACGACTATGACAATGACATGAAACGTGCCAAAGAAGCAGGCATAGATGCGTTCGCGCTCAACATCGGCACAGACCCCTACACCGACACGCAGTTGGGGTTCGCCTATGAGTCTGCCGCAAGGAACGGAATGCAAGTGTTCATATCCTTCGACTTCAAGTGGTGGAGAGTGGGCCAGGGTAGTGCCGTCGGCGCCAAGATCAAGCAGTATGCGGACCATCCCGCTCAACTCAGGATTGACGACAAGGTATTTGTGTCATCTTTCGCAGGTGATAATGTCGACGTCAATGCGCTCAGGTCGGCTGCTGACCGGGAGGTTTTTTTCGCTCCGAACTTTCACCTAGGCCAAGGGAACTTTGATGAGATCCAGGGCGCGCTGAATTGGATGGCGTGGCCAAATAATATGAAAAATAAGGTGCCGACTGGGGAGCGGTTTAGTTCGGCTGCCGAGGGTGATGACGCTTATATTAATGCGTTAAAAGGAAAGGCCTATGTCGCTCGTGAGTCAACGTCTGATATATATGATCTAGACATGACTTATAGTGTGGATTTTATAGCTGTGTCACCGTGGTTCTCGACCCATTTCGGACGCGAGGTCTCGTATACGAAGAACTGGGTTTTGCCTTCTGACTTGCTGTGGTACGACCGTTGGCGCGAGATTCTTGCTCTTGCACCTCGCTTTGTGGAAATCATCAGTTGGAATGACTACGGCGAGTCACACTACATTGGACCACTCTCATCGCCGCATACTGACGACGGAGCATCAAAGTGGGTGATAGACATGTAAGTTCGTTGTCTTGTTTGCATGATATTGCTTTTTTGTTTGTCTCAGACTCATCAGCTAAATATCCAGGCCGCATAATGGGTGGTTGGACATGGCCAAACCCTTCATCGCCGCATACAAGGCCGGCCTCAACGTTGTTCTTCCATACATCCAAGACGAGAAGCTAGTTTACTGGTACCGACCTAGCAAGAAAGATGTTAACTGCGACGCCACCGACACCACTACGCTTGATAGCCCCAAGAGTGCCAGTGGTAACTTCGTCGGCCGGCCCAGCGGGTACGAATCCATGGCCGATGAAGTTTTCGTGGTGGGATTATTCAAATCTCCTGTGCGCGTGACAGTGCAATCAGGAAATCAGTCTGCAAGCTTTGACGCACCGGCGGGTATCAGTGCGCATCGGGTCCCAATGGGTTTGGGGAAACAACATTTCTCCGTCTCCCGGAAAGGGCAAAGTATCCTGTCTGGTACCAGTCTGAAGGACATCGAAGACAATTGCATCTGCGGGATCTACAACTTCAATGCCTATGTTGGGATGCTCCCGGCGCCAATCACAGTTGACCAGCTCCAGCCCACTGGGCGTAATATGTTATCGCAGGGGCCGGGAAGAATAAACCCACATTGTCCTGTATGATCGTTGCGATGAGACTCCTGGTTTCTCATGGTGAAACGGGTGAAGATAAACCTCAATTATGGTCCTAATGTCTGAGATTGCTACTCGTGGTGCAGCCGAACAACATCTCGCTGGCTCCATGTATGTAGTCTGTCATGTGGGAGACTAGATGATACGCCGTTGAAACAGGAGACGCATGAAAGCCGGGCAGTAGTCGAGGCAGTTGTGACATTTGCGGCTAAGGTGAACAGTTAGTATACACTGCTCCCTAGTCGAGGGTCGTTATCGGAATTTCGCTTGCGAGATAGGATATGACTTTGTTTTTTTGACTGACCTTCAAGACCCAAACCACTGGCTGTTTAATGCGTTTCAACCACTCAAGGACGTGCTTTGGAGGTACGGCACTGGGAGAGGAGTGTCCACCTGTTACTAACAGGTCACATGGAGTCGGAGCTGAGGAACCAAATGCTTGAGGAGATTGTGGACATCGCACATCGCATGGTCACTGAATGCTGTGGTTTGGGAACCAGGAGAGCAAGCACGCTGGGAAAGCCAAGGCGATTGTGGAGGAGATGGCATGCTTCGGGTGTCCGCTGGAGTCGTCAGGGAACCGGTTGACTCAACTAATAAATTGTGCTGAAGACGCTTGCCCAACCCCCGAGCGTCAAGATGATCTGGGTAGCATGCGAGTGAAGACATTCATCAGATGCATCGCTTATTGTGTCCGAGGCAACTAGAAATCCATTCTGATGTGAAGTAAAGTAGGTGTAGCTCAAAAACAACGTATGTGTGGAGTCAAGACTCTAACTTGGATCAAAGTCAACATCATGATCCAACTCTCGCCGAGCCTGGACCCACAGTCTAGTGTCCAATGTCACAAAAGTTGAGTCGCAGTCTGTCCGCTGGACCTTGGCCCAACCTCAGTTTCATTGAGCAGTTGGCTAACGTCAGTGCGAGGCGCGATAAGCAGCTGAAAAGTTGGCTTTGTTTCTTGATTTGAGGGGCTGTTCCAAGTAGCACGTCATCCAGCAATCCTACGCATGAGAACTTGAGAACAGTGTATCCTGCCTCTGACAGCATGCCTGGGCGCAAAATGCCTGTTCACCCGACGCACGGGTTTGCGGCTGCAGGATTCCTACCGGGCCTGGTAACCGAACCTTCATCAGCCCATTGGCTAATCGAGCTGCATCTAAATACTAAATACTTCATTGCACCTGGTATGCCCCTTGCTCCGACAGTGTTCTTCCACTCCTCCCACCAAAACTACGCGGACGACGGACGACGAGAATCCCATCCCGTGATTTTGGCGCCTCCCACAAACCATCCAACCCTCCTTGATATTTTGTACCAGAAAAGTGAACGGAGATGAAAGGAAAATATTGGGAAATATCCCCTTACATAATGTAGGTCAAGAGATTTTGAAAAGACGGGCGATGCAGGTATGAGTTGTGAGCTAAAGGGATGACTCATGAGTAATGACTGGCAAACGCTACCAGGAGGCGGGAGAAAGAAGGCCGTCCCTACGTGATCTTCAGAGATCCACCGTCAGTTTGCATGGATTCTAGCTGGCGCGGGGTTGTATAACCCCTTCACTCTGTTTCAGGACCGGGAGCGGTGGTGTTACGACAGACCACGACACAGATTACCACGTAGTTAGCTGTGCGTGACACCGACTAGTGGGGATCAAGGAAGACTATCGATAGTCATATCAATATATTGTCGCGTCAAGGGTCGACAACAAGTTGTTGCATAAATAGTTGCGCCCTACTGAGGGATGATACGTCATGTAGAGTGAAAAGGAAGGTCGACTTCGAAAATAAATACTTCGGTATTTTTTCCTCTTTATTATTTTACTAATTTTTACCAAGACAAACACTAGTGTAGAAAAAGACTGTATTACTGCCCCTACTAGCGTTTGTTAGCTCTAAATTGCGGTTCATATTCAGTCGATGCTATACTGTATCACTACTATTGCATACGCTGTCGATGGTTCTCTTAGCCATAGTAGCTTCAACCCAACTTCGACTTAAAGTTGACCTAACTACTAGATACCACTAAAACGTCACTACTAAGTGGCAAGGTTGATTCCCAAGTTAGAAAGTTCGCTCACCGCTTAATACTTAGTGGAATTCTTCTTTTACTATATCGGTAAAATACCTCTAGGACAGTACGAGAAGGTTTATTTAAATATTGAAGCTGTGACGCTTGGTACAAATTCAGAGATCGTCATATCCGTGCAGTGCATTTATACTATACATTTAGCGTTCAATAGTGTTTAGAATACGGTACATATGCAGGTTACAGGTCAAGTGGCATCGTTCTTAAGACCTATAGGGACGGCTTCCGGCTTCTCTAACCCGGCACCTGACCTGTGTCCTCGTACATGTGCCAATTACCTTTTCTGCCAATAGAGACGGAAGTACCGTGTTCAAAATACTAATGAATGGCCACTATACATCGAGAGGTTGCACAAAAAGCAATAGCTCATCCAGTACTCCGTAGTTAAGCAACTGATGTTTAAAAAATGAAGATTTTAAATACAAAATCTACAGGTAATACGTAGCCTGGTCTCTATAAATTGCTACTCAAACCCCAACGGCAGTAGACAGTTTCTCATGGGTTTATCTACCGCAATCCTCTAGCTAATACACCTTATCATCAAAATGGCATCTACAGTCAACTTTGTGTTGATTCTTGTCACTCTGGTTTTTTGCTCTTCAAAAATTCTAGCAGGCTTGACTCTGGAACAGAAGGTATGACTGATTCAAGATAAGATTCACAGCAAGCAGCTCACGCGTAATATGGATAGTACCTTGCCCTTGACCTTCATAAAGAATGTAACGTGCCATTATGAAGTTGGTTCTATCATTATAAGGCATTTTATTAACTATTTTAGATCGTTATTATGTGAATCCTCCGGCCGGCAACATGTTAGAGATGACTTGGGATTCTGAACTTGCCGCTAAAGCCCAGGCATGGGCTGACAACTGTGAGCTTGCAAACGATCCTACGAGCTGTACCGTTAGCTATGACTCGATTGGATCAAACATGTACGGCGCTTCTCATTCAGAAGATATCTTGCGGAATGCAATAACAACTTGGGGCGAAGAAAAGAAATATTACAATTATGATAACAATTCGTGCACTCCTGGGCAGGAATGTGGTCATTATACCCAAGTAAGTGATATAAATGATAATATTTTCTCCCCAGAATTTTACTTATTGAAGATAGCTCACATTTCTTCTTTTATATTTTAGGTTATCTGGGCCGAAAGTTATAAGATTGGCATGGGTATATCTTCGCGAAAATGTCCTTCTGGATTATATCTAGTAGTTGCCAATTACGCTAAGGCTGGAAACTATTGGGGAGTATTGCCCTACTTCCCACGTACCACCACGTGTCCTGAAGGATCGGAAGAAAGGAATCCTGGGTTTTGTGTGGTGATGAACGAGGAGAGGTTAAGGGAAACGATCAACCTTAAAGCAGGTAAATATGGACCTCCTTGCTTCATCCCTCCTACGGGGTCCTCAAATATTTCCGAATCGGGATGATAAACGTTGACGTCGGCGTCGGAGGGTGTATCAGAACGGGTCCCCCAAGATCCGGGGGCTTTTCTTCTCTTCTTTCTCAGCTTCCGATACTTTCGTCTGCAGGCACAGAATGAACCTATTCTTTTCGATTAGCTCGTAATACCTAGAAGTGGGACGATATTAGTATTTGGCAGGCATTAATTTTTCGTATACCCATCGACAAGAAGTTGCGAATGATCCGAAAGCTCGTCCTGGCCGTCATAGAGGTGCGTTTAAGAGTTTGAGAGTGGTTGTTGAAGAGATTAAATGGCCGGTGCTCCCAGGCAGAGAGATTTTTTCGAATCACCTATACGAGGAATCGGTGCTGTGAGCAGCTCTAAACTTCATCCGTCACTACCAAGCATACCTGCGGCCACGTGTCTAAACCAACCACCAATAACCCACTGACCCGGCTTGTAAGTGCAAGCTTTTCAAGCATCGTGGTCAAATACGCCTCTGAGAAGGGGATCCAATCGAGCGCAGTTGATTGGTTTCATGATCCATCCATCCAACCCAACCTCGATGTACTTATCCTTCTCTGTCTCCACTAAAGTTGAGGAGACGGTCAGAATGGGCGTATGAGGGCTGGCATCGGCGTTAGCCTTTGGTGCACCCATTGCTTTGGTTTCAACTGCTCGAACCAATTTAGTTGCGGCTAAGCCATCCATGATAGGCATCTGTGGAGTCAGCGTGAGCTTGCTGGGTGTGCATTAGCATAGCGTACTTGAATATCAGTCATCATGATATCGAAGGTATGGCGTTCGAATGCAAACTGCGTCACGCACTCCTCCGTATGACCAAGGGTCTTTAAGTATTTCTCTAAAACCTGGCGGCTTTGTTGAATCGTCTTCTGCTACCGGCACGTGCAAAGGATGACTATTCGAGAATCCTGCACGCGAACATTTTGCGGGTGACGGTGCTTCGGAGCCATGAGCAGCAGCCCACAAAAGTGCGTCCTTCTTCTTTTTGTCTGTAGCATTAGGGTCGGAACCCCCGGGAAGAAGGCTCTGTACAAGGGCAGCATGCCCATTCCAGCAGCCCACGAAAGTGTTGCCCGACCATTCAGGTCTTTTCCCTCAACAGTGGTATTGTTGTCAAGTAGGTATTTCACCACACGCAAGCTGGCATTATTGGAGGCCCGTATTAGTGGTGTTCCGCCACTTAGATTTTGTCTTCGCTCAGGGATGGTTTGTCCGCCGCCAGACCTTGCAATGTGCCTGAGCGGTTTGCTGGCTCCGTTTTTGGATTGTGTTTGTGCACTAGCGTCGGCCGTCGTCTTCTTGAGTAGTTCGTTCTTCGAGGAAACAAAGGGGCTTGGGGCTGGCTGGTAAGGCGGAGGGGTTATATCGGTTGAAGAGAGCTTGTCGGTGAAGTCGAGGTGTGTTTTAAGTCACTGGAGATGACCTTCCACATGCAGTTCGCTCTATGCATTTATTATGAAGTCAGATTTGTATTGCGTTTTAGTATAACACAGGCTTAAATATTCAGTCAAGAAACAGGGCTTTGTATATTTCAGGTAAATACAATATGAAATCCACTTGGGAGCATTCAACGAAGCAACTAAGCATGACGAAGGAATGAAGAAATTGCGGGGGACAATCTAAATGCTTAAGGAATGCATGCTGTCGCAGGCATCCATTTTTCAATGAGAAATCAGGGATTTTCACGTGTGAATCGTCACACTCCGTCCACTTCATGCCGTTACTGGCTATCATCACAATGTGTGAACAGCTCCATGAGTTCCTCTGTTGTACGCATCTCTTCGAAGCGGGCCGCTTGACATTCGTCATAGGCACTCTCAAAATCGGGACTGTCAGAGATCTCAGGCTCAGGTTGGGAATTGGGACCGGTCAATGACTCCGACTCCGCCTGCCATTTTCTTTTCCGACTCACAAAAAAGCACGACGAAGATTAGTAGCATCCGTATAGCTCTTTCGCTGGCAACAGGGATGCGGGCAAAAGAAAGACGAGGTGCTTCTCAAGTCGTTAATATGTTTATCAATGTGATTAAGGAGCGTCGCCTTTGTCAGCCACTGTTGAAATCTCTCGTCTGGTTTCTTGCCTTCATCACCCAAGCAGAATGGACAAAAGCCAGGTGCGACAAGTGTATAACGGAATGTTAATATCCCACACCGTCGGGTTGAAGATTTTTAAGATGGCTTTCGCAGTGGCCCATCCAGCCGTCCTCGTCACAGAACATTTCTGCACAGTGATAGCAGAACTGCACGAATTTCCGTTGAACACGCCTATGAGCGCATTTCTCATTCCTATAACATTGTTGATATTGTGGACCACCTAGGGATTCTCTTCGACACTACAGGATATGTTTTGCTCTCCTCTGGAATGGAATTCTACTTTAGTCAGCCCTAGGGTCTAAAATAAGAGGCAGAGCATACGTACTGTGAGACAAGCCTGGAACATGTTGGACACCGATTATCCTGAGGTGAAAGTCCTGGATAGTAAACAACTCGTTCTGTCGACGTGCAAAGTGCAACCATATCCTCGAGGCATTGTTGGCCGACAGCGCTATCCAGTGATGTCTCCGCGAAAAGATTTTCTCTGAGACGAGCGCGTTCCGGTATATACTTCTTATATATGTCAAATAAAGGGGTTCTATCGCGTTCGGTGAATTGATTTCCGGAGATGTATTCGTCGTACGCAGAATACCACCAATCTTGGATGAATTCCTTCTTCCAAGCTTCTTGGCATTTGGCTTTTTTGCCGTAGAGCTGTGCGCGTTCAAGAGCAAGTTGTTCATGGAGCTGGGGCTTCCTAGAAATCTCTGAAGTCAGAGAAGCGATTCTCTGGTTCATAGCCTTGATCTCATCGTTCTCTTCGAATGCTGTGATAGCAGCCGCGTCCAATCTCTGGGGAGCATTAGGATCTCTGTGGTGAGCCATGCTCTGCTCCATATTCCGACATTCATAATCAGGTTCTAAGTCATAGAATAAGGCTTGAATATCCAATGACTTGAGCACAGATTGGTATTTAATATATGTGTCATGACTTTGATGGTCAAGCGCCTGGCCACGGGTCGCTTCTGACGCTTTGGCTAAATGAGATCAGCGTGGATTCTGTAGGAAGACCTAATGACTTACGGTCAATGCAGTTTGCTACACCAGCACGGATTCCGTGCACGCGCAGTCGGTTCTTGAAGCATTCGCGCTGAGCTAGACAAGCAAAGTTCCAGCGCATAGAGGAGAAGGACAGTGCTTTATTTTGCTGCGTTCCTTCCGGAGTTACCATCCTAAAGAAAGGAAGGTCCTTTTTGTTCTCGTTCCACTCAAGGGTATATGATTCTCTCCCCTTCGGAGGTCTCACGGCGACAACGTCCGTTACCGTACTGAGCCCCTTGAAAGCGCCGTCAGCTACGCCATGCACTATCACCCAAAAAACAAAGTTCATTCCGAGGATTGGATGTTCTCTGAGCCAGTTCTTCGGCCTTTCATCCTTCGAATCAGCATTTAAATTCCTTTATGGCTTATCAGCAGACTCACAAGTGTTTATCGTCACGGTTGCGCCATCCTTTCAAAAATTCAGGATCAATCGTCACCCAGCGTTTTAATTGACCCTTAGTACTCCATTTTATATTGAAAGTAAGATGCTATCGATGTCCTATTAGCTGGACCAGTCACTAGCGTAGGAAGAGGGGGAGGTCTAGGATGAATCTAACCCTATAATATAGACATTCGTTAGAATGACGATAAGCGCTTGACTCCACCACAGCACCTGCTCTATCACCCGAGCCAGCAAATAGTGCAAGAGCACTCCCGGTTTGTACACGTGCTCTCTCGTGCTTATAATCGTGCCAATCATCGCCGAAAAGGCCGCGAAGAAGGTAGTCGATGTCCTTTGCCGTGACCATGAAGCGCTCCCGGGGCTTCGTGGGCAGTTGATATTTGACTGTCAGGTCCTGCCTAATGTACTTTAACTTATTGGAAGAAATACTGCTGAGTAGACCTAGGTAGACCTACGTTCAGAACATCATCCTTGACATGCCCTGGCAGAGATCGATGAGTCTCCCGCTCCCATCTCGAGGTGAAGTTAATGAAATTCTGACAAGCAGACTTCTGCGTGGGTAAATTTTTTCTTGTTGCAATGTAGTCTTCAGCAAAAGACTTCAGAAGTTGGAGGGTGGGGTCGGGTTCATTCTTGGAAAATTGGCATTGGTTGCTTCGTTGCGAGAAAGTCTCCATCTGCTGAAATGAGTAACACGAAATATACCCGTCCAGGCATAACTTACAATGCCCAATTTATTGCTGTATCCTCGTATCTGTTTAGAGTTGCTGGGGCAAGCCGTTTGAGGCATATGGAGTTGTCTTCGTGCTCCCGCTCATTCTGATATTCACGAGTGAAACCACGTGACGCAGCACGTGCAATTCTTTCATCAAGTTTCTTTAGTGTCGATACAAAGATTTCCCTCGGACGGGCAGGAATCTGGTTGAAGATTTGACTCTCTTGGGGACAAGGTGATCATTCCTAGTCTTGTCGACGTCATGAAACATATAACAGTAGAGACGTGTAACCTTGCCACTTGTCGGGCATTCGTTCTCTGTACGTATAATATCGGGAGGTCACTTCATTTTCTATAGCTTCTCAGGCCCGAAAGCCCCAAAGTTTGTAAATATACCTCCACAAAAAAACACTCAGCGCTTTCCACAGCCGTTCCCAAACCCTACGCTCGTCCAACCCTACCCACCAATCCACCTTTCCGACCAACTTGCGCTGCCACTCTACTCTGGTTACAGTACAGCCGACACTCTACGTACATACATTCTCCGTTATCAGCTTTCTTCAGCCTCAATGAATACTACCATGTTGATTTGTCATCCTCGTGCCGGCGCGTAACATAAACCTAGAACTACCGCGAAGTTTTGTCAGTTACCACAGTCCACAGCAACAGAGAGGACTGTTGCATTGCTAAGTACATGCTGGATCTGAGATCAAGAGGATGAATACCTTGAGGAATATCCTATAGATCACTTAATAGGGGGATATATTGGACACCTGAAGATCCAACGGTGGACTGGCATGCTTCCATACTCAAAAAGATAGTAGACTACATGTTACAAGCAAAACTGAAACGGTGGAAATCCTGTGTATTGAACGAAGGTACTGTATCAAGACTGAGGAAGGAGAAGGGTGATGTTTGATACGTCCCACGATAAGCATCGCCTTCTGTTATCATCTTGATTTGGCCTTGTTCCCATCGTCGAGTTGGTCCTCCCATGTACGTCCGGGTCGTCACACTGCAGCAGCCATCACATAATAGCAACACAGCACAATGAAGCTATGACTGAGGTGACAGCGGCCATGTTCAAGAGCGTGAAGGTGGTATACACATCGGTGCTATTCTTTCCAAACAAGATTCCCTCGTGATATAATCAAGGGGAGGGTCTTCTCTGTACCGCCAGCTCACTCTGCCATTTTCGAACACTGGGTCATATGAGAATCTCCGATAGACCAATAGTTGCATCTCGTCAAAGAAGAGGTCTGGTTTCTCCAAGTTTGTGAAAATCCAGGACTTGTTCCCGACGAAGTCTTTGCCTTTATAGTGTCTCCATCCTTGTCTTAGCGTCCAGTCAGCATTGAAGATCTTGTCGTCGAGGGCTGAACGAGGCGTAGTCATTGGTATATCCAGCTTGAATTTTGTCCGGTACTTGTTCCGAGCTCCTTGGTCGCGCCCTAGGACCATTAGTAAACAGGTCAAGAGCCACCTCGCAGCGATGATATACTTGCGCATTAGGACCTTCAAAAACTTTCTCATGGTATCCTTTCAAATTTTGAAATAATTGCTTTGGATAGGGCCAGATATGCGCATCTAACTGTCAAGCCGGACAGTCCTCTTTTATAGATGATTTGCAGTAAGAGTTTCTCCGATGGATCTTTGTGAGGACCTCGCAACTGAAATTCGATATCTCTACTTCACCAGTTCAGAGGGCTCTAAAACAACCAGGCTCTTAGGATTAACCAAATCATTAATATAGAGAAAAGTCATTTCGTAAGGACCCTCAAAAATTATCATCGAAGAAGCCCTTCGCAGGCTTTCACCGGAATCCCGAACATTCAGGTTGCCGAAAAAATTCTTTATTTTTCACACCCAAGTAATTTCGCATGCCAAGGAGCGTAGAAGGTAGGTTCTCGATTCGTATTCTATCCTGCGATGGGTAAAGATAATCGTGTCCCCAGTGGTCTGAAATTCGGTGGCGCAAGTCCATTTGGTGAAATTGGTGAAAGGATTTTTTCAACGTATTGCAAAACATTGAGGGATATCGAAATCTAGCATCTATATGCATTGACCTCTGTGATAAAGCCTCCTGGGGCATCAGCTAGCCTTCCTAGGGTAAGAACTCACGCTGGGACTGGCTGTGCCGTGTCCTGGGATCAGTTTTGGATCTCCTGGCAACCACAAACTTGATCTTCGGGGCGCTATTGGTCGCAGGAAGCATCTGCTGAATCCTGGAATAGCCGCAATGTTGGACAATCTCCACCAGGTCCCACGTTTACTCTGAAAAAAGACAAACTGGCAAGCAGAAACGCCCACGTCTATCGACCAAGCTTTGACCTCATTCAGCATGGCCATCAACATGCTCAATTGTCTAATTACAGCAATAAAATGCCAACCACGAATTGAATTTGAACGAGGGTAGGCTTAGGTGCAACTTGCAATGGCCAGTTCCCGAAGCGGATGGCCCTGTTGATCCTGTTCGACAAATCGTTGGCGTTGCTCTCTGCTTTCTGCTACCCTCTACATCGGATTTAGAAGAGCACTGCGCGAAGTACGACTCAATCGCTACCTAAGTGCCAGTATTCGTGAAAGAAGTGCTCAACCCTTTTTTGATGCTCTAATATCAGGAGACTATGAGAATTGTGGCCGCAGAAGACCAATGTTGGCTTTACAAGTAAGGTGCTGGAGATGTGGTCGAGGAAAAGATATATCCCACAGCCATTGGGGGTTGTAGCCTATTGCCATGCAGAATGAAATCATAAGGGATTGAAATGTTGAATGTTGCCACCTTACGATGCCCATTTTGCATTCTATGTTGGCTTATTTTTCCTCCAGGTGACAGAGCCTATAGTATGGCCCATACAACCACAATACAGTAACAGCAGAGTTGAAGGATCCTCAGTCTTGCCCTCTTGGATCTGCCTCCCTAGATGCCAGTTGAACCTCCAATTTGCTAACTCGTGCTTCAAAACGCCAAGCTCGTTGCTCTGCTGCCTGAAGACAATCGTTTTGGTAGTCCATTTGTCTCTCGAGCTCTGCCTTCGCAAACTCTGCCCTTTGTAGCCTATCCAACGTTTCGTTATGCATATAAAGGAGCTTCATGTATTCGGCTTGTATTTGGGACAATATCTTTTCCACTCTTGCGTCGGCAGACTGCGAACCAAGTTGTGCCAGGTGAGAACTTGTTGTCCCACGCCGCGGCCCAGGCCTATTGGTGGGCAGGAATCGATCAGCGTATGGTGAGGGAACGGCAGTAGGAAAGCGCTTCGTGTTTGTTCGCCGCGAGGACATGTTGTTGGACATTGTAAATTCAAGCTTGGGTATCGAAGTGGTATAAAATGGACTTCAGTCGCTCGATATTTATATCTTTAAGAAAGAGTGCGTGATGAATTTGCGACAGAGCTAACTATATCTTCTCGATAAATATACTGACTTCGATAGACGACGACTTACTCCTGGGAACCAGTTAGCTGGTCTCCATAACGCTTCTATTCCCTCTCGAATTGCGCGGCTATTCCCGCCTATCTGATGAGGGAAGGTTGTAGATTGACCTACCCTCGATCCACTAGAGTATTTCTGCTACTGGTTGACTGTAATCATACTGCTCTACATGAAGAAGGGCTACGTAATACGTCACGAGGTGCCACAATTTTTGGGGAGAGTATAGCATAGATTTTCCACCGCATCCGAGCAAGATCAAGTAACATTAACGGTAATTGAAGTTGAAATGACTAAGCTAACCTGGAGTAGGAAACGGAGTACATCAATGTAGATTTAAGATTGCCAAAATATGGTTCCCACGAAAACAGTGTATACTGTACCACTATGGCTTTATTGTCTGCTTACATTCCAGAGTTGAGAGTATAGCACAATCCAACGGTTAAGTTGAGTTTGGCTAGGTCGCCTGGGCCAGCGGTCTAGAGATCCCGGAGGCGCCGTGAAGCAAACACCTTTCATAATGACATGGATTCACCATGCAGTTGACTCGGATGAAGCGGCGGCTATCTCAGAAAAACCGTGCAAATTGTGACATCTCTCAGTAGAACCAGATGATTGACGTGACACAGAAGAGCCCTATTCTAAGGGACGTAGGGTTTAGGGCGGTGGCGAAAGGTGGTGAAAGAAGAAGGTGGTGAAAGAAGAAGGTGGTGAAAGAAGAAGGTGGTGAAAGAAGAAGGTGGTGAAAGAAGAAGGTGGTGAAAGAAGAAGGTGGTGAAAGGAGAAGGTGGTGAAAGGTGGTGAAAGGTAGTGACAGCAGAGGGTGGTGAAGAGAGGGTGGTGAAGAGAGGGTGGTGAAGAGAGGGTGGTGAAGAGAGGGTGGTGAAGAGAGGGTGGTGAAGAGAGGGTGGTGAAGTGAGGGTGGTGAACACAGACTGGTCCGAGGAGTGGGGCTAGAAAGAACCTGACAAGGGTTGAGTGGGACGGACGGCTTTGCAGCGGTGAAGCGAAGCACCATCGACTCATGTCGAGTTTCAATCTTGAGGAACGAAGCCTACTTGCAACGTACGCCAAGTGCTAAAATCCTAAAGCTTGAGCTTATTACTGCGGTATCAGTCGATCGTGTCTGGGGCTGATAGCTTCCCAGGATCCAATATTGTGCTTCTGGGTCTTCGCACTGCCAATCCCCGGCCATGACATAGTAAGCCCCGGCGTCAGTTTTCACCCTAGGAACCCTAGTTGATCACCCTGGAGGCTCTATCTTAGCTCTTTATAGCCTACTCGCAACAAACCCAATTGAATCAGGCTTTTCATGAGGGTCTGAGCAATCGTTTAGTCCTACAGAGGGTTGTACTGTAGCTGCAGTACGCCCATTCTTCTGTGATTCGCCGCAAGTTGAATATGGATAAGTGTAGATTGATTCCTGGTACATATCCTGACAGCTTATCACGCCGTCCAAATACACTGCGTTTGCCTTGTGTTCTTACATAATGGTCGTACGTGAAAGGGGCTCGGTGGCTAGGGCATTTACTTGGCGTGCTCTGTTTTGTTTGAGAAGAAGTAAACCTTGCACCTGTTCACGACTCGTTCACTTCATATCGCCAAATTAATAAGAAGCTATTAAAGATCCCTGTCTGAATTAGTCTCACTGTCAAATACTATAACCCTAGCGCAGATCATTCATTTACCCCGCAACAGAAACCAGCGGTCCGCTGGAATCTGCCTCTTAGCAAGTACGATCAGCATGTACACCAATAGCAAAGCGTGATATATTTGTTTTGGAGGGAGAAACAGAATAGCATGCATAATTTCGTTACGTACGGGTCACCAATTAAGTGTGACCAGCCCAAGCGATGAGCTTAGCTAAGGTCTTTCCATTAGGGCCAGAACAGACAGTGTCACAGTGTACTGCTTAAGACGATTTCGAGTAATCCTGTAACTGGGAGCGGTGCGCGGTGGAATAGATCCGGAAGTGCTCCAAGAGAATCCTGACAGCTCCAGGATTGCTCCAGGTGTGTTCCAGAGTGCTCCAGGCGTGTTCCAGGAGTGCTCCAGGATCGCTCTGGTCTCGCCAAGAATGCTCCGGGATTAACCCGGAACTGGTAATGGAGCCTCCGAGACTAATACATCATACAACTTGATAATTATGTCTTAAGTCAATAACCTAAGAAGCATCCCTTTCATAGAATAAACAGGCCACCTCCTTTCACATGGACGATCAAGGATCAAAACACGACTGGATAAAGAGTATTAGATTTATCCGTCAACATCAGATTCGCTAAGTGCTCGTGCCAGGCTTTGTGACCAAGGAGAGACCGGCGTGTAAATGATTTTTTTTGTATGTATATGGGGCATAGTCGTATGAGACCACGGCTCCTCTACTCTCTCGGTACGATGCTAAATAGCCGTTATTAGTGTTCTCTCCCAACAAGACCCTAAATTCCGTATTTACCAGTATACCAATCGAGACGTTTCAGTGACTCGAGTAGAATCTCATGTTCCTTTAAGAGACTGAGGACCTGCGTAATATGTCAGAGAAGGGAGAAAAGCTGACCAGCAAGTTTCATATAGATACAAACAAGAGAATGAACAAATTGCTCTAACAATTTGGGAGAACGGTATCTAAACTGTTGTTGATCAAGTAGATTAATTACATAATACTTTCTCCTCCCTCGCTAACTACAGATAACGGGGCAACTAATTATATCTATTGGACAAATCTCGTTTCTTGTAGATTTCCCTTCATCTTTGTGCTCCAATACACTTGGAGGGAACCCTTAGTCCGACCCGGAAATTTCTGAGAGAATCTCCGATGGATAGCCGACCAGGGAAAATTATCGTTAGCCTTGAGCTTCGTTAAAAAATCGACCTCTTCCAGAGACCATGCAAGACCTTTCCGTGAGGTAGAATCGCTGCGCGTGCTTCCAGTCTTGGCGATGGAATGCGGACGACGGGTGAGAGAGGCTTTGTTCCGCGCTCGATCGGCTCTGCCATTGCATCCCGGTGTCTCATAAACTCTTTGCACTTGGATGGCTAGTTGTAACTCATAATCCTCTAACGCAACCGTATCCTGTAATGAAAGCCTTGGTTCCCAAGTGGCGTCGACATCATCGTAGCCTTTCCACTTGACAAGGTATGAGACGGAGCCATGCGCATCATTTCTATGAGTGAGTATCTTTTCGATCTCATATTCGAGCTGATCGTCTTTTAGTTCATTTTCGCCCGGTCCACACAGTGGTAAATCGCCGTGGACCTGTGGTTCAAACTTGGATCCCTGGTGTGGAGGCCGGTCGAGGGAAGTCACGCCGTCGCCGAATGAGATTTGGTGCCCCAAATTGTGCATGGTATCTGGATCAAATGCTCCACAACTCGATGCAGATGCGGTATCCGAACCCATGGGCTGTGAAACACATTGGGATAGGGCGCCCTCAAATAACCAGGACACGAATTGCAATCGATCTTGTAATTTCATCGCCAAGAATTGAGAACGAACAGAGGAAAAAGTGGGGCTCTTCTGAGGACCGGTTTCTCGTGAACAACGTCGACTGGCGCCACTTTCCAGAGGTTTCTTTCCGATATGATTCGTCACAGAAGCAGTTTGCCGATGCATAGTCACCAGCCCCCCTTGGAAATGTTGTCCGGGGTTCTCGGCTGGAAGTATTTTGTCGAAGGTGGAAGGTTGTGTAGAGGAGATTTCGGAGATGCTTGCAGGATCAACCTCCTCCTGGCAGGATGAAGCATCACTGGAAGGTCTAGCACTCGAAAGCAAGTCATCATCCAGAATTGCGGGATCAATATGCGCTGTGGGCACCCAGGTCTCCGGAGTGGCACTCCGGCACCTATTCTCCCGGGTAATACCTTGCTGTGGAGTGCTGAACTCGGGCAGGATCGATTGAGATGGTGACTGAGCTTCCATATTTAAGCATACTTCTTTCGGCGGCCGCGCGGGAAGAGGATGTCGTTGGGCTTTGTCGACATAAGTATGCATATTTGGTACATCATCTGATAGGGAAGTTGGGGTGGCTGTGATTGAGACGGGGCTTGGGTAACGACAATTTGTGGTAGGCATATGAAGTGATTCTGGTTTGTCATGAAAAGGGTTCCAGAGCCGAAAGGAATCCAGACGATAACTTGCACTTGTCATCTTGAGGGAAATAGATGTTTATTCTTGGGAATGGGTAATTCAGGGCACTCGTGTAACATGGGATGGGGGACGGGAAGGTTTGGGTTGAAGATGATGGGAGCGAGTCAGGAGGAGGAGTGAGACTTTGGTCTGAATATGTCAAAATTAGGGGGTGAGAGCAGCTTTATATATGCAGAGCCATGGCTTGCAGAGCTCGCGACTTCACAGGTAGCCAAGATCCTCCAAGTTGAAGCTGATTCAACTTGTCGAAGAGCATCAGCAGTAATTGCGTAGTGGCAACTACATAGCTCACTGGACAGGCTCTGCGGCCATTGATTCAGGGCAAAAGTACTTCCGAATTGTCATTGTGATCGTCATGCGCCAAGAGGAGCAGGGCCAGGAACACGATCGTGTGATTCGTGCCACAATCCACTCTTGGTCCCAAGATGTTGGAAGATGCAGGAATCGAAGCTGAGACTGAATGAGGTATTTTCGCCATTGGCTTGTTCAACGAGTCTATCGTTTCAGAGAAGCATCACTGGGGCGAGAAAGCATCGGGGACACCGACGATGACGACAAATGCCTGCTTTGGAGGTCACAAGGCAGGGTAGTAAGAGGGGCGAGGGTGAGAGATTGTACTACTGTACCCGTACGCACAGACATACTATGACCCAGGAAAGGACAACATCCCAAAGTCCCCCGAGTGTTCCTGAAGTAAATTGTGAAGGCAATACGATGCGCCAGGTTGTGCAAGTTTGAGATCCAGGCGATGATGCACTGACAGTCATTGCAGGCAAAATTCTGACCGACTAAAATTTTGGCCCATCTTATTGTGGACATTGGAGTGTAGCGGCTGCAGCAATGCAAATGTTGACTGGGTTGCGACTAACGCTGGCCAGAACGGCCCTGACCGTCGGTTCGAGCAGCATATCCGGCGAGGTGGTGGGGCCAGGGCACCAGGTGGCGTCGTAAGAAGCCAGGATTTCCAAGAGCTGAAAAAAAGGGGGTCAAGGAAAGGGGAGGGAACAAAAAAGAGAAAGTGCGTGGTCAAGTCGAGAGGAGGGAGAGCCATGTTTTATAGATGCACGGCTGACGGACCACCGGTAAAAGCGGCCAGGGTCGCGCTAAACCTAGACGGGTACCACAAATATTACGCTATCCCGAGAAAGGAAGGGGCCGACCAGACTTGGGCAGGCGGTCAGGGGCGGCAGGGTGACGGTTCAATGGGAGCCGAATACCGCGCCCCGCTAACCATCACATCGTATACTACCTTAAGTTACAGAAGAATCATCCCCTCTCTAAGAATTTTTCTGGAAAACGTAAAATATCTTAAAGTAATAACTAATATTATCAAAAAGATACTTCCTATAAATTTCAAAGGCACTATCCGCCAGACTATACTTCGATATTACGTCGCTCCTAAGGACTAACAGTTCTAGGTATAGTCGCTAGAAAACGATTTCGTGTAAAGAAAGTACACTAGTGATTTTAGCTTCTAGTCTATATATCGCTAGATATTTCTATTTACTATACGCCACTTCTATGGAATAACTAATTCGTAACCCCTTAGATTTAGTTAAATTTTAAGGAGCTAATATCTCGATCGCTCTAAGCTATAGTAACGCCTTAGAATCCTCCTTAGTAAAATTAGATTCGTCTTCCCTAGATTAAGAAAGAGTCACGCTACTAGCTCGGTAGAGTTTATTACTATTCGCACACTCCTCACCTAACTCTATCCCCCTAAGCTCTTTACGTATAAAGAAAATAATATTTCCGAGTAGAGTGCTAAAGTCGTATCGTTTCTTTATTCAATAACCCTATAAGTCGTTAAAGGCCTATCTCCTACTTAAAGCTAGGATAAACCTAAAACCTAGAGCCTTAAGCGCCGCTATAGAATAATAGACATAGAAACATATTTTCTAGATCAAAAGTATTTATTCTTAGAGTATATATACTCGGCAGACTAGCTAGCTTAAGAGAATATAACCTTATTCGTAGTTAAACGGAACATTTTTCGATCTTTTTTTCCCAACCTTAGTGATATAGATATAGAATCAGAAAGGAATCAACTTATAGTATATAATAGTAGCAATAACCCACTAGCAGTACCTTACTAAGATATTAAAGATACTAGTATAGCGGGAGACCATCAAGTTGCTATTCCTTATAGTAATTTACTAATTACTCTATAAGTTATAATCCTTCCCATAGAAGGAATTATACAAGCCTAGTCTATTATATAACTCCCTACCTTAGCTCTATCTAACCCCTATAACGCTATTCGGATATTATAAATATTACTAACTATCTATAAATATACTATTAATATATCTCCTAACGATTTCTATACGTTATTTATAAAGCTACCTCTATATAATAGTGTTATATTTTTCGAGGTAGCTACGCGCGAGGCTTTATTTCTTCGGCTAGAAACTACGGATAAATTACTAGATCTAATCGATAATCTCGACCTTCGATAGTATACTAAAGTTATTAATAGTATACTTTCGCTTAGAACTTTTCCTCCGAAGGACGTTTTTGCTATATATTAACAAGAACCTTATTTCTTTTTCTACAGGAGGACCGAAGGAAGCGGCTTTAAATCTTAGTTATCTCTAGATATAATAGTTAAGGAGATTTTATTACCGTGTTTCAATCCTTAGACTAATTTATAGACTCTATAATCCGGATAATAATATATTATCTCCTATAACTCTAGCCTATCTAAGTATAATTTATTTATTATTAAATTACGATCCTTAAGATTTAATCTATATAGCTATATCGCGTCCCTCTACTAAGTAGTATATCTCTACGCTATATTTCCTTACTAATATTATTCCGCCCGGAGACTTTATTTTATAGGTAGCTAATAGCTCTAGTGCTACACTACTAGTTACGCCGCGTAGAACATAAACGGCTAGAAACACTAAGAGCATAAGTTAGGTCACAAGGTGTAACTAGTAGACTCTATTAGTTTATAAGCCGATCTATTATAGCTTTATAGACTTATAGTAGCTACTATAGCAGGCACTAACCCTATAGCAGGCGCATTCTTATAAGCTATAGACTCCTACACTCCCTAAGCGGGCTATAGCGGGTATATTATTAATCATCATTAGTATAATTAGATTAATATGAATCACGCTAATCCTAATTTAGCTAGCTCCTTAATCTACTCAGCGCCAGTTAAAAGACCACGGTTTTTCCTTCTCATTTTAGCGGAAAATTATAGACTTATTAAAAGGCCTTTAGCCTCTATTACTATCCTAAATCGATATAGTTTACTAGGAAGAATAGTCTTTCCTTCACGGAGTAGATACCGACTAGAGGATTACTTACCCTATAAAAGCACCTGCCTCTACTACCTCCCTATAAATCTATTTACCCTTTCTACTCTATTTCTATAGATAGCCTAGCTATCATCCCTAGTTCCTACGTTATAAATCTTTTTATATTCCCTATAGCTTTTGCTATCTATCTTTATCTCCTGCGTCCTACCATCTTTTCACCTCCGGTTAACGATAATATCAATTTATTATTACCTAGGTTCCAAGGTCATATTCTTTAAGCAGGGCTAGTCGAGGAGGTACGAATCATAAGCGGTTCCTTCCTTCCCTATAGCTTACTATTCCCAGAACGACGAGTCAAAAACATACCTAGTTACCTGCCGTCCAAGTGTAGACTAGGCCTCTTGCGGAATACTAGGAAATAGACTCACCGCGATAAGTGCTATTAGTTCCGCTTAATTAGCTAATATCGATAGTCATAGACGGTAAGTGTCTATCCATATTACCGAGAATTATTATGGTCTAACATAGATACGATAGAACAGCATCCGTCTCATGCGATATCGAAGGATCAACCTACGCATTTTATCACGCACAATATAGTACCATCAATGTTTAAGGGACCCTAGCCCCAAAAGATCTTAATTGGATGCAAGTGCCTATCACCCCGCTTTACGTGAGTGACGGCTATGCAACAGCAATTACGAAACCAACAGCGGCGCCGGTCCCTACAGCAACGCAAACTTCGGCCTGCTTTTCGGCTCACGCCGGAACTAAATGCGAACTGACGATAGGGAGTTCCGAAGCCATTAATCTTGCGGGCCAACTTCTAAGTCTACAGGTGCTATGTCTTATCTTTGCTGTTCAATTTATGCTCCTTTGAAATCGATAATAATTGCTACGCGTTGCAGCGTAATAGGAATAAAGATAACTGGTCGATTGGACAGCATAAATAAAACATGAAAACAAACTACTCAAATCCAAGGGCTCCCGCCAATTCGCGTGCGCGGCCGATTTGCCTTCTAATTCTTGACGGCCACAGTGGCGTAGCCGTTTCGCCCCAATTCGGCAAAGTCATTAGGGGGCCCTCTTTTGGCAAGGACTTATTTTTTCGGGCTGATCTACCTCAGCAACCTAGTCTGTCTTACAGACATTGGAGATACAGTGATTTCAGGCTGAATGATCGAAAAGGGGCGAAATGCAGATGCCAACGCGCGATTCGCAGCAGATTGGACAATCCTGTCCAATGATTCCGCGCTGCGCCCCAGAAGGAATTCAGAGGGTCATGTATATGCGCCTACTCGACTCGTAGGTTAGTGATTGAGTTAGATGTTGATCAGTGGTGTTTAATCAACTAACTAAGGGCTGGCAAAACCTTCTGCTTATTAAGTGCTCGTCCGGGCAGGTGCATGTAGAGAGAAGGGTTGCGTGAAGCTGGATGAGGGCCAGGTGAGAATCGCCCAGGCGTCGCTCGACTGTGCTTCGCCAAAGCCCCATTGGTCATCATTCGCTCGAGTTCACTCTTCGCCTCAACCTCCACATTTCGGACAAGCACCTGCAGGCTCACGACGTCGCCGGGCAATGTGGAGGGCAGTTTCTTGGCGTTGATCAACCCAATCATGTCTAACTAACCAGCCGTAGGGTTCTGCATCTAAGCGCCCGCAGCTCATGGGCCCCAATGTGTGCGTCACTGCGAGAGCCTACTTTTTCTATTTTGGGGGCTGATTGTCCTTTTCAGCTTCCCTCAGTCCATCCACAATAGGGCGCAATAAATACGAATCTAGCTGGATGATGGGGTTGCGTCCTTGGACTGACGCTGATAAACATCGTGCCACAGTCACACCTCTGTCTCTCCGTTGTGGCTCAACTCCAGCTTCCTCGTTGACGGGGGCGAACCGCAGAATCATATCTATCCACCGGTCAGTCCGGCAGGCTTGTACGCTGCCTTTCGCACCATGACATCCCATAATGCCCTGAGCAGCCCAGAATCCTATACAATCGCCTGGATCGCTGCTCTTCCTATCAAGCGGGCTGCTGCTCAAGCGATGCTCGATGAGGAACTTCTTCCGTATTCTGAGCAAACTCAGCCGTGGTGGTTCCAACCTATCCCCCCACACTGTGGATCGAATGCCGATCCTCCCCAGCGGCTGTACCCAAGCCACTTCAACAAGTTGCTCCTCAGCAGCTACAGCAATTCGCTCCCTAGCAGCATTTACAACAGGTTATCCCTCAACAGCATCAACAGCCGTTTTCTTATCAGTACCAAGCTGGGCCATTTGTCGTGCCACCTCAGCCAATTCTCGATTCTTCGACGATGAAAAACAGAAACTCCCTGGCTGCCACTTTGATGGTGGAGGAACTTTGAGAAATTAAGACTTACGGAGCGTTGACATCAGTAGGCGTTTGTCACTACTGATTTCATACTAGGATTAAAGCCGGAAATGAACAATCAGCTATGTAACTACAAACAGGAAATAGTCAAATAACAATTGGATTATTTTAGCACGCAATCGAGAGAATGCTTACTAAACTGATGCGCGAGTAGCAGAGCATTATAACTAAGCGATGCAGGTCCGTCATCTATACAGTACCATCACACATAGATCGTCCGCTTCTTATTGGATGTCGGGTGGATCTTCCAGCGCCGCCATGGAGAAGCCGGATAGCGATCCGGCCCCGCGCTCTGTTTCCCCTTTTCGATCGCTGCCACATCTCTGTATCAGGCAATCCGAGTCGAGACGGATGCGACCTTCACGACCCAGTGCGAAGAGACCGACCCGAAAGGTATCATTTTTGAGAACTCCCTTCCATAACAGATCCCGTACAGAGAGGACCTGCTTGTATCCGAATTGTTCATGAAACAACAAGCATCCGAAGATCACTTTCTTGGATGGTCTCAATTCTTAGATATTCCATCTCATACTCAAGGGGATCTTAAGACCTTCTCGCTATGGACCTACTCGAGTCTTGGGGGCGTAAATGCTTCCAAATTGTCGTAAGATTCTACGGCTATTGATGATTGTTAGCTTGTTGCATTCAGCCTATTCGGCCATTTCAGACGTGGTGAAGCACTGGCTCTCTATCATATCACGTATAAGAATGACCTTCGTAGGGGAGAACCCTGGAGCCATATCGCCTTGATGTAAATGGGTGCTAAAAGCTGGGATGTCTTGTGACTGCGATGTGTACTTTAACCCAGCCTTTCCTCAGCCTATGCAATGTTGGGTAGGGAAAGATGGATCTAAAAGAAGATTTCCCTTTTCGCAATCTCGCTAGAAAGACGCAAAGCACACTATAGTTGGTTCGTCTCCTTTCATGAAATGCAATATGAGCGACATGCAGTTGGTAAATTGCGGAGACTATTTGGAAATAGTAAAACTGTGCGCGGACGATAGAGTACAGCATATTGGAGCTTTTAGGGTGATATTATTCTGTCCTAAGCCTACAGTTCTGGCGGGATGCAGAGTATACCGCTAGAATTGGAGCAGCCTGACTCGGAGTACTGAATTTTCGAAGTGGTAAAATGGACAGGAATAAGATGTCGCGATAAAGCCCCAACCACGCCTAGCCTTGACTTATCAATCCTCCTCTTTTAAACCCACCAACTTACACGACTCGTTCCACAGCTTGACAGCTTTTTCCTCATCATAGGCCCAGGGAGCGTATCCTGGATCAAGAGTAAATGGAGTAGCATTCGGATCCACCGGCCCCTGCTCCACACAGTCGCTTAAGTAACGTCCACCTCTGCCTTCCCAATCCTTGCTCAGGGCTGCATAAACGGTTGTCGATGCGCCTTGGGAGGGACTTTTAATCGAGCGCAGAAACTGGTCATCCATCATTTGTTCGAGCATCTTTGGGTCAAGATGTTTTCCGAGGTTCGTCTGCACGACTCCAGGATGTACCGAGAGGCCATGAAGTCCGCGGCGCGCATACCGTCGCTCAATCTCGTTGGCCAGATATATGTTAGCCGTTTTCGACTGGCCGTATGCAATCATGGGGTCGTAAGAATCTCGTTCAAAGTTGAGATCATGGAAGCGGACCTCGCTCAATCTGTGGCCCATGGATGAGACAGATATGACTCGGGAGTGGAAAGCCGGTGTAGCGGCTGCTAGGAGCGCAGGCTTGAGCATGTGAAAAAGGAGAAAATGGCCAAGATGGTTGACACCAAGCTGCATCTCAAAGCCGTCAACGGTCTTCCCATGTGGTGTAGCCATGATGCCGGCATTGAGGACTAGGATGTTCAGCGACTTGTTCTGACTGAGGAAGGTGTTGGCGGCATCCCTGATAGAAGCGAGTGAGTCGAGAGCCAACTCGACCACGTGCAGGGGCGCCTCGTTGCTTGGATCTAATGCCCGCATCTCCCGGATGACGCGCTCGGAATTCTCTGTGTGCCGAACAGCCAAGTAGACAGTAGCCCCAGTCATCCATAGCGCACGAGCCGTTTCAAAGCCAATGCCTTGGTTGGCGCCAGTAACTAAGGCAACCTTCCCAGAGAGTTTTCCCACGAGGCCCTCATCTTCAACGATTCGTTGGGCTGTGGGACGGGCATCACCCGGGCCAGAGGGATGGTCGTAGAGAGCCGCATATTTTGACATGGCTGTTGTTGTCTTTAAATGGGGAACAGTAGTTGAGAGGATTGTTTAGTAGCCCGAAATATTGTGAAAGATTGACTGAGAAATAAATTCAACCATCTGGCATTCCGTATTTTGTAGAGGTTATATATGGCAAATTTCAAAATCTCTTGTATCCTTATTTCCGTCTCCTTACTACTTTCGTCAAGGATCCTGCTGTATGCTAGCAGTATGTGTATTTGTAAGCTGATAGATTCTAAATCCTGAACACCTAGCGATCCACTCCTGGTAGTGAGGCCAAAAGTGGATACTCAGACGTTTAAAGTTTTGCCAAGACATGGAGCGGTAGTGCCGTTAATTGCATTTAGGATGGTGATTTTGGGTGGGCCTCTCCACTGCGTTACTCGCTCGGCCGGGAACTACGTTAAAGTCCGAGAAAATTTATAAGCCGATAGATTAAAGATCAGCTTTTACTAGCCTATCGGCGACTTAGACGGCCTGGCTCATCACTCCATGTCTCTTCAAAACACGTGCTAGTAGCCAAGATCATATCCTAGCCGGATCCAGGCACTCATAGATAGTGGATCGCACAATCTGAAGAAATGTGTAATCCGGATCACAAACCTAATTGGAGCGGTACAGATTCTCCGTCGGAATCGGATAGAATGATTGCTGAACACGGCGCCAATGTTCGTCCGTTTCCGACAAGGGATTGCTCAGGAACTCTAGCTGATTAAAAACATTACATTGGTTGTTTAGAGATCAAGGTCCACAATAATGCGGAGACCACATCAGCAGCAATCACAGAGAGACCTACCGCTACTTGGATTTGGGGCTTGAGGTAGGGGGCAGTGGGAAGAGGAAAGGGAGAAGGTGGCAGACTTTAGAAGGGTCGGGTTGCAGCTTTGCCATTTAGGTGGAATCGTCGTCTCTTTTATAGACCGCGAGGCGTATTCCGCCTACTCCCTAGCACAGAAGACGCCGACCAGCTCCTCCAACAGCCCATACCGATGCATCCAAAAGTTGCGAGACCGCACAAATTTTCGCACCTGCGAGGGCCTTGCTGGTATCGGATACAACTTCTCCTTTTCTGCCAGCTGGCCGCTATCACCGGCAACCGTCCGGGGGCGCTACTGAAACCGCTTCCGGGATCTCAAATTGACATTGATTCGGGATCCAAAAGGAGGACGTCCTCGACTTTTCATCTACCTGAGACCGGAATTCACAAAATCATTTCTTGGTGAAAAAGAATCGTAAGTAACATCTACTCGCTATGCCATCCCTTAGGCTTGCCTTGCCCCGTTTAGTTACAAGCGTCTCCACGTCCTTTTGCTTATCATTCTTCAACCAGAGACGCGTTTCCAATTCCGGAGATTATCTTTGATCCCACGTTAGTCCTTAGTCCTCACGTCTTTCTGCTAGGCATTCTGTTTAGAATTAGCGCATTCAAAAGTCTGTCCAACGATAGCCCGGTGCTAGACTGCCCTAAGAAATTGTACTGTCTTCGGGTCCTATAAGGCCTCGGTGAATAGGAATTAAAGCTGAAAGACGAGATCATAGATCAGTATGTGTTTTGCCAGGCGTTGCGAGAGGCGGATAGGATTCGATTCGCACCTAAAAAGCTACTTACCCGGGGATAGCTAGGCTACCGAATAAAAATAGGTGGTGAGATTACTGGCTTTGCGGAAGTCGCGAAGCTATATTGCCTCTGATACGGCGTAGCAAAAGCGTTCAACGATAGTCGTGAGTGACACTGCATTTAGAGTGCATTAAGAGAATTTCGGGCTAATACTATCCTCTTAATCAGCGGATATATTAAATAAACTACAGAACGTTATGCTATAGCACGTAAGTATTAATACTTTTATTCGGCACTACAGTATAGGTATCTACGTAGATACGTAGGCTATTATCCGGGGCTTGCCCGCTGAGAAATAACTCATACGGTTTACCTACTCGATAAGTCGGTCTATTAACCCTCGTAGGCCCTACCGGCTTAAGGATTTAAGCTATATCAACGATATCCCCCGCGTGCGTGCCCTAGAAGACACTAAATAGGCAAGAAAACGTATTCGTGACGTTAAGATACGCACCTATAAAGATATAGAGGCCGCATTTCAACGAGAATTCGGTGATAATCCGTAGAGCGCGACTCTTTCTAGAACCGTCCGTAAGCGGAGGAAGGCTTAGGAGAAAAGCCTAAAGAAGTTACGTCAAAAATTCAATCATACAGACGAGCAATATAATCGCGTAGTAAAGCATCTACGAAACGAGAAGAGGCGGCAAAAGCACCGCTTAATTCGTGAGAACCTAGAGCGGTACAAGAATAAGCAGCTAGTGATCGATAGCGAGCGGTAACTTTCTAGAAAGGTTGTCGATAAAGAAGTTATAGGTACGTTATAACGAACTAGCTATATACTACCACAGTATATAACACTTATTAATAGTATCCTAACTATGCCGGGTATAACGGTCATAAAAGAATACGAACGCCGTATTACTGTAATTAACGTAGTGATTATAGTCTATGATACGGAAGAGAGTGCTCCCTCGCGCCCTAGTGCGTCGCAAAAACGCTCTACCGATACTATTAATACACCACCTACTTCTCCGCTACCTAAGAGACAAAAGTCTACCCCTTTAGATGAGAGTAACGACAGGCTTTCTTAAGCCATCGCTTCTGTTTACGTCAAATCTCGAGAAGAGAGACCAACGATATACTTTATATGTCTTAGTAATGCTAGACTGCCAGAAAGTGAACGCCTGAAAATGTACAAAAATCCCGGGTCCTTCAGCCGACACTTCGTCAACAAGCATATCAAGCCGTTCCCAAATGACATACGCTGTGAGTGCAACATTTGCGGGAAAAAGCTGATGTCAAAATCGGCACTCCTGAACCATGCGCATGGAGTGCATGGAATTGTCTCCTGCTTACCTTTGCCGGCTCTTGGTCTACCCCTCCCATAAATACTTGATGTTTCTTGGTTAAATGTGTCTTTCAAAGCGAGGCCACGCGTGAACAGCATAGTGATATTTCACCGCACAATTCTTGATTTTGAGAAAAATCCACAATGACCACTTGTAGCCAAGATATTTAACGACTCATAGTAATAAAATCAAAACAATAATATGACCGACAAGTTATAGCACTAGCTGCGCCGAATCACCACCTATTCCATCCAAGTTTTCCACGCCAATCACAGAGGCCAGAACTTCACTCAGTAGGCTACTGTGAGGCTCTTCAGGAAAGTAGTCATTTCTTAGCGGTTCATCCGGTACTTCTCCACACTTCTCGCAATCCTGAGAACTACCTTCATGACTCTCAAATTCATACTGTATGTGGTTTATATGTACATGTTGCTAGAGCTACGCTGTATGATGTATCCACTCCATTTAAACTCAACCTACGCTATCAGATGAAACAATAATTTACCACTTAATCTACTTTATTGTCCTTTCATGGGGCAAATTTCTGCTGCTCATTCACATATGCTAGGCTATCCATTCTCTCAACGAATATAGATATCTGATTACATCTATCTGCGACATAAGCTTGATTAGCACGGGTAGCGAAGCCGTAGAGCGGCATGAAGGAATATTAACAAACATACTGGAATCCTGCTCTGCAAAATTTCTATGGTCGGGTGAAAAAATACTAGCAACTGAGGGATTTGAACCCCTCCAGCAGATCTGTTGCATTCTGCACGATCATGTCTAGGTTCCAGAGCAGGCGGGCCAAGATCTCTGAAGCATACTTCTCCGACGCGGTTGACGTCCAGTAGCGGAGCTCGATCTCGATCTCCGACGGTGCTGTATGCACTGCAATACAAAAGTCATACTGAATGAAATATTAGCTTTTTAATTGCATTTATGGTTCATTTACGCGAGGGTTGTGGGGGTGGCCGTATGTGTTACCAGGGATAAGTGTTTGGGGGTAGGTTACTGACCTCCGTGGGGTCTTGCAGTTCAAGGAGCTTGATTTGAATACCGCTGGCAGCAGAAGGAGAATCCTTCCCTTGAAAATTTGCTGTGCAGGAATCGGTGGAAACAGTGCTCTGCACGGTCAACACGGTATTGAACAATAATTGCCTGTCAAGGTCATCTGCCCACTGCGCTCTAGATTGGCGGACCATGTCGGGCATCGAACAGTTCTGGTGCTCGTTCCGCTTTTGAATATCGGCCTGATTCCGGGACAGGACCTCCAAAAATGTTTCTTGGGTATTCAAAAGGAGGCGACATGGCAGTATGTTAAAGAAGGAGCCTACGGAGTCCCATACGTCGATCTTAGGATCATCGCGGCCAGTCGTGACCGTGCCGAAGCAGACTTCGGGTGTGCAGGTGTAGTGCTCGAGGGTCAAGGCCCAGGCCAACTGACAGACGTTGGTCATTGTGAAGTGGTGCGCTCTCCAGAATGCGTTGAGCTTTTGAAATTGTGTAGTAGAGAGACGACGGCTCTGCGCGCGGGGCTGGGGGAAAGGAGACGATTCAAGTGCCCCTTCTCCTCGCAGTCGTGGAAGGTGAGAAGAGGGGGCCCCGTGCAGCACTCGTGTCCAGTATTGCAAGGTCTCCGCCGACGATGGCTGCTGCTGCCGTAAATAGGCCAAATATTGGCCATACGAGACAGTTATGGGGGGTAAAGTCTGCCCGTCGAGGACAAGACACAGCTCCTTCATGAGAACCGAGATGGAAAGCGCGTCGATTAGTGCACCCCCAGTATCCAACCGCATAAAGACTTGTCTGCAGGTGTCTTGCCTGATCAAAACTCGGTAGGGAGGGCAAAGGTCCCAGGACTGGACAGGTCGTAGGCTTCGGAGATCCGCTAGCGCTGTGTTGCTGGACGCAGAGATAGGTTGCTGCGCGGGGCTAAAACGAAGCACAACGTGGAGTTTTTTTGCATCAATCTCGGGATTATCGACAAGGACCGTTCGTAATGCCGCATGGCGCCTGACAAGCAGATTCCAAGCATCGTTCACCTGGACCGCACTCACTGAGACGCTTGGGATGACCTGGAAAATTGCCGTACTAGTGTATTTGGATGTATAAAGTTCCAGGATACCGTTGTGAGCGTCCGAGCATGGGTAGATTGCTTCGATGTTCTGGGAGCAGATGGAGCTCAACTGAGATTTAACCATTTCAAGATCGTATGCGGCATTGTCGGAGCGTGCGAAATCATCACCGTCTTCTAAGTGATCTGGCGGACTCGCATCCTGAAGATCAAGATATGGAGTCTCTTGCCGAAAGCCACTGGCATAAGCGCATAGTGAGGAGACCGTGCTGTGGGAGAGAAATTCATGCATGGAGACGTTCATGTTTGCCCGTCGACACAGCGTTAAAACTCGAATGGCACTAAGGGAGTCACCACCCAGGGCAAAGAAGTTATCATCTAGGCCGAGGGTATTCTCATCCAGTCCCAGCGCGGTGGCAAAGCTTGCACGCACAAATTGCTCCTGAGCAGTCGTTGGGCTTGTCTTTGACACAGCAACGCCGCCGCGATACAACTTAAGGATTTCCGCTTCAAGAATTGAAGCAGCATGCCGAATTGTCTTCCGGTCGATTTTTCCGGTGGGACCGAGTGGTAGACATCTTAACTCGAGCATTAGTGTCGGAACCATGTACGGTGCCAGATGTTGTTGAAGATGCCCTCGTAGGCTGTCAAACAATTTTTGACTGCTTTTTGATGGCGGAAGAAATAGCATTTGATTGTCAGATTGAGACGGTACCAGACCCAACGTTCTCTCCACCGTGGCTGGGTTGTAGGCGAACGCGACCAGACTGGAGCTCTGAACGCTCTGAATTTCCACCAGCTCAACAATTACTGCAATATTATGTCCGAGTTTCTCGGCACAACGCTCAATCTCGTGCAGCTCGATGCGTTGTCCATGAAACTTCACCTGGGTGTCCTTTCTGCCGAGCAAGATAAGAGATTTGTCCGGGTTCAAGATGGCCAAATCACCAGTTTTATATAACCGTACCCCCAACATGCTACGAATTTGTTGAGTCCAGACAGGATCCTTTATGAACACAGCTGCAGACTCTTGGGGTCGGTTGATATAGCCTCGTCCAACAAGGGGACCGCCAATCAACAACTCCCCCTTCGAGCCCACAGGCATGAGCTCGTGATGATCATCCGGGTTGACAATCCAGTAGGTTGCGTTTGGAGATGACCCCACATTGTTCAACACGGAATCGGGGGCCAACTGAGCAGTTGTAGTCGCATACATGGTGCACTCCGCCGGTCCGTACGATTGATGCAGCCGAACCCGCGAGGCCCAGGTTGCCAGATCAGACACCGAGGGTGATTCGCCCCCAAGGATGAGGGTCCGGAGAGATGGCAACTGGTCTGGCGATAGAGTCCGCGCTACCGAAGGGGTCAACATGGCCATATTGACCCGCATGGCGGACATTGCCTCGGCCAGATTACTCATGCGCTGGTTTTCAGAGGGTATGCAGACACAACCCCCCGTGGCGAGCATGAAGAATATTTCGGCCAGGCAAATATCGAATGCGGGCGAAGCGAAAAGCAAGCACCGAGACGATTTTGCGGCACCAATAACGTCTTTGTGGGCATGAATTGTCGAGAAGACCATCCTGTGTTCTATCACGACCCCTTTTGGAGCACCAGTCGATCCGGACGTGTATGCGACGTACATAGGGTCATTAGGGCCGACTGGTGGTGGCGTCCAGGAATGGCTTCTCTTCCAGTCCCTTAGATCCATTGCCAAAGGAAGGATCCTCCTTGAGTTGTCCGTTTGCAAGTGCACGAATTTTTTTCGGGTCCCAGGGGAGCAGACGACAAGATGAGCATCCAAATCATCCAGAATTCCATTAAGGCGCCGTTGTGGAAAATTAGGGTCCAATAAGACAATCGCTGCCCCCGACATCAACGCGCCCAGAATGGCGACAGGAAATAACCTCGAGCGCTCCAGGCAAATTCCAATCATCGTATTAGGCCCGCTCCCCAAGATTTGAAGGTCACTAGCGAGAATACGTCCCAGGGTGGTAAGCTCCTCATACGTCAGTGAGCCATCCCATGCGCACACAGCTTCCCACTCCGGCTGTGTAACACTAAATCCTTGGATCACGTCGTGAAGGCACTCCGGCGATGGGTGATGAGTTTCGGTATTGATCTGCGCCACCTGCTGCCATCGCTGGGAGACAATGGTCTTCAAATCTCCAATCGTGGAATCGGGCTGACGAATGACTTGCTGCAAAAAAACATCCAAATTGTCGAGAAGGGTTTGGACAAAGCCTGAAATCAGAATCTCACTGTCATAAAAGGCTTTGACCTCCAACGCGCTATCTTTTTTTTGAACGACGATCGAAAGAGGGTAAGATGCGAAGTTAAGGTCTTGAGCTTCATTTTCAGGCAAGTCAAGAAAAGCCGACGATTCACTCTGAAACAACTGGAGTCGAACTGTTAGGAGGTTCCGAAAGCTGCACGCCCAAGCGGACTCTGGACTGGACTCTGCAATACCCTTGAGACCCGTGTGCTCATACGGCATGATAGAGACATCGTGTTCTTGGAGTTCAACCAGTGTTTGTTGGACGGTGAGGTCATCATTTAGCTGCGTGCGGAAGGGGAACGTCGTAAGCGTCGGGCCTGCGATACGATCGATCCCTGGAATTGGGGCGCTTCGGCCGCTGACGGTTAGTCCGTATACGATATCGTTGGAGGTTGTCTCAGAGGATATAACCAAGGCCCATGCCAATTTGATTTGGTTTGCGAGCTTCCAGTTGACATGAAGTTCAGCTAGTGACACCTGGTGGCTTCTGGCAAGCCACCGAGAGGGGGCTGATGGCCGCCAGGACGATGATGATGGAAATGTGGGGCCCTGGTAGCCATCAAATTCTTTTTTCCAGAATGAGGCGGTCTCATTCGATTCAGACAGTGAAAGATATCTGATGTACTGGGTGAATGCTGGGCGTGATGGTAGTGGCTGGCCTTCATACAAAGTATGCAAATCCTCGAGTAGCTGCCGATACGTCCATCCATCAAAAATCGCGTGGTGAATTTTGAGAACAAACAAGACTGGCACGTTGGACGCATAAACAGTAAGTCGTGCTAGACGGCTTCCAAAGCCCATGCTTTCCTGGTCAGCAGCGGCGCAGGAGCCATCTCTGCAAAGCAGGTTTTCTTTCACGACGACCTGCATGAGAGCTCCATCCTTCATCCTGACGATCCGAGTCCGGAGGATAGGATGCTCGATCCAAAGCTGTTCCCAAGCGCCACGCAGCCGAGCCACACTCGTTGAAGGAGGTATTGAGAATCGGTATGTGCCAATGAAGGCTCCCGGGCGTTCATTGCCCAACGACATGAAACCTTCTTGTAGAGGTGTGCACGGGTAAATGTCCTCAATCTCACCGACAGAGAGCTGACATTGATCGGCGGCAGAGAGAGTCTCTTCTGTGTCGCTGTTCTCAAGAAGAGAAAAAGGCAGGACCCCTTGGATTTCTGTAGTCTCCACGGATGTTCTGGCAATCTGATGGGGGGTTTGCGAACGGATAATCTCCGCCACGGTCACCACCAGACCTCGACTGCCTGCACGAGCGACAATCTCAATCGCGGCCAACGAATTTCCTCCCAGCTCATAAAATCCGTCATATGGACTGATGGTTTTCGCTGGACATCCTAACACCTCAGCAAACAAGGTTCGGAGCAGGTTTTCTTTCGATAGAAAATCGGGATCCAGGGCATCATCCCCGTAGCTTTGCGCGGTGGACAGCTTTTCCCTTGGGTCGTGTGATAGTTGTTGAGTGAGGGACGTTGTTCCAAGATTCACCAACGACCGTCGATCGAGCTTGTCCGTCCGCGTTAAAGGGAATCCGTTGACCCAGAGGTATTTGGTTGGGATCATGTATGGCGGCAGACGGTCTTGGAGCCAGGCTTTCATGTCCTTCGACAGAGCACGCATGGCAGCATCCGCAACAACTATTTCACTCCTGAAGCCCTCGGAACTCAGAGTTATATCTGGAGCAGAGAGGGACATGAACATGGTCAGAAGCTTGTCTGCACTGCTACTATCTCCGAGGTAGATGACATCGACGACAGCTGCTACTTGACGCTGGTACTGATTCGCAAGATGTTCAATTTCTTGCAAGTCAACGCGTTGTCCATGGATTTTGACCTCCCGGTCTTTCCGTCCGATGTATTGCAGCGTACCGTCGTCCACGTCATACCGAACCAGATCTCCAGTCCGGTAGAACCGTTCATCCCTGGAGATGCCGAACCGGGTCGCCCAACGGGGCGGACTGATGAATGAAGTCTGATGCGGATAATTCAGATAACCGCGTGCCACAATCGGTCCGCTGACTATCAGTTCTCCCACAGCACCCAAGGGCTCCAGCTGATCGTGAACCTGAGGATTCACGATCCAGCAGTGACTGCTGTAGGAATGGCCGATATTCTGCGGGTCATTGAGTTTCACATGTGGCTGGATGGTGGTTACCACGCTGCACTCGGCGGGCCCGTAAGCATTCAACAGTTGGACCCTACCGGCCCACTGGCTCACATCTTTACGTGACATGGGCTCACCGACAAGTAGCAGTGACTTGACCTCCGGTATCATATCGGGGTTCAGGAATCGTGCAACAGATGGAGTTAATTCTAGCCAGTTGGCCTGGAGAGCGTTGATCGCATTCGATAGCCCATTCAGACGCTGCTCATTTGACGGTATACAGACGCAGCCTCCTGCAACGAGTGTCATGAGCATCTCGAGGATACTGCTGTCAAACGCGTGAGCTGCAAATTGAAATGCACGAGCGCGGGAACTCAGATTCTGCGCTGCATTCTGGGCTAGGGCATTCGCACAAAAAGAGCGGTGTTCAATTACAATTCCCTTAGGTTTCCCCGTTGATCCAGATGTGAAAGCAATATAAGCAACATTTGATGAATTGACGACTGGGGTTTGACTGCGGTCAGATTCTTCCACGGCGAACTCTGTCGCTGGGACCGCTATCGGTTGCCGATGTACTTGGCTGCCCAGTCGGTGTAATGAATGAGAGGTGAGGACAACCGTTGCCTCCACTTCGACACAAATTTCTTTCAAGCGGTGCACCGGATGAGAAGGATCGAGGAGAACAAAAGCGCCACCTGCCCGCAGGACCGCCAGAATAGCGATGACGGTCCATCGGGACTTTTCAAATAGAAGGGGCACAATCGCTTCTGAGCAAATCCCCTGGGCTTGCAAGAGATGACTGAGTTTTAGTGACAATTGATCCAGCTCCGCATAGGAGACCGACCCGTCCCAGGCACATAGGGCTTCAGCATCAGGCTGACTGCGGCAATGCTCCCAGATCAGCGTGTGGATACAAATATCCGGCCGCGAGAGTGACAAAGGATCGTTCCACTTCTGAATCGTTTTCTCCCCGTAGGAGCCAAGGAAATCCACTCTGGAAAGAGGCAATTCCGGTGTCAGAACGAATTGTTCCACAATCCGAACCAAGGCGGCTAAATGTGCCCAGGCTCGGTTTGTCGTAAGAGATTCGGGCGAGAAATACAGGTAAATTTGAGCCAGGGAAGAACCAAAATTGAGCAGAACAATTGTAGAAAAGGTGGGGGGCAACTCGGAGGGCATTAGTGCTTTGTACGACGAAGAGGGACTCATTATCTACTTACTGAGATTATTTTTCCGTCCCAGCTAATGATAATTGCAGTAGTAGCCTCTGTTTCCACCAGACACGCAGTTTGCTCCTCAGCTGCGTCTCGCAAGGCAATGTCGGGATTGTCCGATACCATCCAAGTCTCTATGTACGGCAGCTTAGACCTTGCGAGTTTCACCTTTGGATCAGAGACCAAAGCAACAGACATCTCATGGACTCCGAATTTGCTGCTGGGCGCTCCTGAGACCCGGGACAGCAACAGCGCCCATGCTGCCTTAAGCGGATAAGGTGATGGTGTAGAACTGCCATTCACGACCCATCTTGCTACCAATTCCTCATTTAGAGGGAAAGAAATAACATGTCGATCAAGACACAAGTCCATATCGAGACCTTTATGTCAAGTAGGAATAAAGAGTGAGAATGTTTTGAAGTAAACAGGCCCCTGGACTTGAGAATATCAAAATTAAGCAGCGGCTGAAGTGCTTGTATGGTCTTCGAGATTAGATCATGCCAATGCTGGCTACTCTCTTATGGCCATTTATGCAGATTGAAAGGTCAAGTACTGCATGAATCACGTCAAGGTTGGCAAAGCTGAAGTTAAGAATGAATTGGAGAACTGCAAAGACATTTCTCACCCTTGCCCGGCCAATTATAGGATTGTCTCCACCCAATCCTGCATACCTGACGTCCATACCTAAAGATCGTTGCATCGGAGAGGGCTGAGTAACACAAGGTCCACTCAACGACTGGCCTAACCCTTGCCTATCAGCTACCACATGCCAACCTTTGACGAGAAAAATGCAATTCATCAGAGACGTGTCCACGGCCAACGATTCAGTCGAGTAAGTCAATGGATTTAACGCACGTAATGTGAGCTTAGGGGGCCCCGATGTCGCAGGAATGACCAGACGGCTGGACCTTTCTCAAAGGTCAGGCAAGAGGTTTGAGACGATCATCACAAAACCACGGTTGTCGCCTCATCTCTAGCGATTAAACTCTTGACTCGTTGCCTTTTAGGCCTTTCAGCGACCTGAACCCACATGGTGACCAGTCCAATGATTTCGACAACTCATTTCGGCGTAGCCTTGGTACTACTGGTCTTTTGGCGCGCATTCACGCCCAATACCTGGCCCAACCGATTGTTATCATCTCTGATTAATGTTTGTCTCGCCTTCGGAGTGCCAGTGTAGCAATGAATGCTAACTTTCCAGTTTTTCTTGCTCTGGTGGTATCCGATCTATTCCACAGACGGCCAGACCACGATTCCAACATGCCCGTATCGATTTCCCGATGGTGGAGGGAGCCTTAAATTTCTTGAATACGAACGGATTTCTTGTCAGTGGGCGGAAAAGTATGGACCGGTCTATCGCATCTGGGTTGGACTGACGCCTGAGATGTACGTCTCCCTCTCGTAGCCGTCAGTCGAGGGGTACTAACCCATCAGCATCTTGACCCGGGCGAACGAGATCAAAACGGTCTTCAGGGATTCTGGAGATCACCAGAAAGCTTCGAACTTGAATGGGGGCTGGGTCATGGGTGATCTGGTCGGTGATGGAGTGGGCCTGATCAGTCAGGAGCACTGGAAACGTGTTCATGCGGTAGTTTCACCCCCATTCACCCAGAAAGCTACCGCCTATGTTTCTTTCGTGCAGTCACGGGTAGCCCGACAGTTCCATAAGCTTGATGGGGAACATCAAGACGGAAAGGAAAGGCGTCTAAAGCCTGCCGAGGACCTGAAGCTGTTGCCCTTCTGGGTCATCAGCGATCTCCTCTACGGGGAACTACCGCCGGACATGGTGCAAGAACTCCTGGAGATCACCGACTTGCGGAGCGATGTATTCCAGTATGCCTTCAAGGGCGGACTTTCGCTGTTCTCTTTCACGAAAGTCTTCTCGCCGACTATCCGGGCAAAGTTGCGTGTCTTCCACACGCGGTGGGCGGAATTCAACCGGCGAGCGTACCACCGCAGCAGAGCAAGCGGCGAGGGCTCCACCTATGCGATCGTGCCCTTGTACGCCGCGGTCGAGAGCGGCCAGCTCACCCCCACAGAGTTGATGCATACGCTGGACGAGGCGCTCTTCGCAAACATCGACGTCACGATAGGCAGCTTCTCTTGGCTCCCGTCCTTCCTCGCCGAGGACCTTGCCTGCCAGCAGGAGCTACGAAGGGAGATCGCGGAGGCACGATCGGATGGCTCCGACGGTTCATGGGCGCGGTACATTGCAAGCAATTCCACCCTGTTGGCGAGCTGCATTAGTGAGTCGGCCCGCTTGCGCCCCATCACGAATTACACATACGCCCAATCAATCCCTACGGAGCGGGATGTGGGAGGGTTCCGCATTCCCAAGGGAACCCACGTGGTGATTGATACGAACGCTTTGAATATTTGGGACGAGTCCTGGGGGCCCGATCGGACACGCTTCCGGCCGCGACGTTTTCTGGCCGAATCCCGCGCAAGTTTTCGATATCGCTTCTGGCGCTTCGGTTTTGGACCTCGCCAGTGTATCGCCCAGGCTTTGGCCGACACGATCTTGAAAGTATTGGTGGCGTACACGGTCGAGCATTATCGTCTCAGGTCCCCAGAAAAGTCGAGTACGGATGACCTTGCGGCTCAGAAACGAGAAGATGCATGGTTTAAGGTAGCAGAGCAGGAGGTCATCTTGGAGTCTCTGTGATATCTCTTCGCGGTTGTAGAGGCAACGTTGGTCCGAAGTGTTGAGGGGAACCTGCCATTCAGCGTGAAATTTTTCACTTGGTTGTCTTGCCGGAGTTGGGTAGCCCTTCACGGCAGAATGCAGCGCATATAACCTCAACACGGTTGGTAGTGCTACCTGTCAATTCATTGATACACCACGTAGAAACGCATCCAACGCAGGAATGGTGGATACTAGAAAACGGCTACCACGTATCTGAAGTGCAACATCAGGCTCGTCAAAATTTGATCCTTTCCAAGTGATCTGTAATGTCGGTTGTGGTCATCACGCCGATCATGCCAGTAAAGAGACATATCCGTATAAATTGGGAGAGTGCATGTGCAGAATAGATCATGGTTCCTCTGAGGCTCGCTATGATCACGGACTTGTCCGGTTGACTTTGTGATGGCCGCCATTGACCTCACCGACTTTACATGGCTGCCCCCCTAGACTAGCACTCCCTGGCGACTCAAGTCGCTTGCATGTATCGCAAAACACCAGCATATCACCACCTAGCACAACATCATGCTACGTTATCCGCAGTTAGGGTAAACGTTTTTGACTGAACCATATCAGACCCCTCTTCACTGCATAGAAAGAGCGCACAAGCAAGGGCGGTCTGCGAGGTGAAGATCAGCTGCAAACCTGCAATTCCTTGCGCACCCACAGAGTCTCCTAACGTCGACAGGCATACACCGCCTAGTCTAGGCTTTCTTGTAGCTACTGTAATACGTAGTTCATGTCTCAGTCTTCCTCAGCCCCAATCAAGGCCAGCCGATGGCCAGGCTGTGGGACCATGGCTTGCGGGACTACATCCTGTTCTAGTGTCGGCTCAAACATTAATATATTTAGGTGAGCCTACATTATATTGAGGCCCTGGCAACTTAACTCTTACTGTCTGAGGTCACAGAGATCAGAATTGCAGTGACTAGGACTCTTCTCTAGCATGACGTTCACCAACACTGATGCACAAAAATTTGCCGTGCAGAAAGATGTGGATGGGTTATTTGCCGCAGCGCAACGCTTTCTGCATGGTGGCGACGATTCCACGAGCGATGAGGCCAAACTTGACCTACAAAAAAAGGCATCCAGTCTGATGCAAACCATCCGGGGCCCGATACCCGCGGCGTTGTCGTCCATGGAGGATGTTAGTGAGGAGCCGCCTTCTTCATGTCGCACAAGCTTTGAATGACCATGAGTGATCATTCCATAGATCGTCAAAGTGGCATCACTTCGCACTCTGCTTGAGGCAGGGGTCTTCCACGCCATCCCCAAGGGCGGCGCTTCCATGACAGCCAGCGAGATATCTTCACAGACCGGCATGGACAAAAGCATACTTAGTATGTGGATCTGACAATGCCGAGGGAGAAAAGAAAATGCTGGAGCTCCAACATCACTGAAATCTTCTATACTAATGCCCTCACGCACAGTACGTCTAATGCGAGCTGTGACTCCTCTCGGTCCTTTTCGCGAGGTGGGCGAAGAGGAGTATGCCCACACACCTTTTTCCGAGGCCTATCTGACTGCAGACATTGCTGGCTGCTTCCCAGTCATGTTCGTACAAGCTATACAGATGCCATTGAAATAACCGCAAGCTCTCGCTTTCTGATGTGACTTTCCCAGGTCGGATTTTATCTTCGGGCCCGTCTTGCAGATCTGCGACTTTCTCCGCCAAAACAACTGGAAAAACGCCATCACGACCCGCAACAACCCATTCACTCTAACCCATAACTGCCCGGGCGAGACGATGTTCGAGTATCTCTACAAGAATTCTAAGCATGTGGCGCCTGTGACCAAGGCCGAAGCTGCCGACGCCGACCGGATGGCTATGGATCTATATCCATGGAGAGACAGACTAGGTCGTGCCAAAGGGGATCCAGTGGCCCTCGTTGACATCGCCGGCAGTCACGGCAACGGCACGCGAGCGATCATGGCGATCGCACCTGGATTGAAAAGCTGCCGGTTCATCGTGCAGGATCTTGAGCCAGTTATTTGTGAACACAGCCAGGCTCTGCGCGCCGACGGGATCGAACCGCAAGTTTACGACTTCCTGAAGCAAGCACAACCAGTTCACGGTAAGCTAGTTATCAATATTTCTTTTTCCCTTATTTTTTTTCTCTTGTATAGCAGTTCTCGTACTATGATGGTGATAACTCACGTATTTTCTTTTTTTTTTTCTCGCAGGTGCTTCAATCTACTACTTCCGCCGCGTCTTTCACGACTGGCCCGATTTCCCCGAAGGTAAACAGATTCTCGAGAACACCTCTGTTGCGATGAGACGGGACCACTCCCGGATCTTGATCCACGACATCATTGTCCCAGAGATGGGTGCGACGATGACTCACGCCTGGCAGGATATCAGCTTGATGGCCATCGGGGGCATCGAGCGCACCAAGAAGGACTTTGCCCATCTCTTAGAAAGCGCCGGCCTGGTGCTGGTGAAGGTGTGGAGGAAGCCTGGAGATATCATGGGCATCGTTGAGGCTAGGCTTAAATAACTGACAGTATGGTAGAGAGTGACGGCGAGTCGGGCAGTCGATCAATTTACGGTTTTGCTCATTCCTACGTATCCAGTATGATCCAACACCATTCGTCGCGTTAAATCGACATAGAAATCGTCCCCGGTCACACCCCCTCTCCCTTCAGTAAGTTATTGAGCAGCACTGGAGTGAAGTTCATGGATCTATGAAAATGATATGATCCTATCTACGTTCCGATTGAAATTTAGCACACTTTTCCCATGGAGCTGCGGCCGTCCCCGGTGAACCTGCAGCAGACGGGGGAACAATTCTCCTGCTTCGAGTTAAATAACGAGTAGTTTCATCCCCTCTCTTCGAGTCTCCTTCGTGTCCCTACCTATCAGTCTTGGTAGATCCCTGAAAGTTGAGCCCAGTCATGCCCTTACTTGTAACTATACGCGTATGGCCACATTCACGGAGGAGCTCTGCCCGCTCAGATGTGCCATGCCGCGCAGATCTTGCACATTTGCACAATCAGAGTCATGAAGGCTCACTGCCCATTCCTCATGCGAAGAAAACCCACATGATCCTCACCCTTTTCGCCTATATTTCGGCCCGGCTCGCCGACTACGTCGGTGATGCAGGCGCGTGTCGCACTTCGAATCAACCCCTTGCCTCTCTTTGCATACTGTGTGCCCCTTTGCATACCAGCCACGCACATTTTCGGTGAAGCTGGTCTCCGAAGGTAAGCAGTATGTGGGGAGCGACGAATGCAAGTTTGAACCACAGGATACTCAGGTTGACGACGAAGAGACTTCCCACACCGCCCAACCCTCGACGACAGAAAATGTGTCGATCAGCTGGTTCATAAATTGGATGAATAGTATCTTCCTCCAAATCCCAAGTCACGGTTACGCCATAGTAACAGCAAATTTAATACCCCGTCAAAACATGACTGTTACAAACGTTATGGAGCCAGACACGGCCGCGGCGGCCGGATTCACGGCCCGATCCAGCGATATCGAAGTAATTATCGTAGGGCTGGGGATTGCGGGGCTGGTGGCTGCCATCGAGTGTCATTACAATGGCCATACAGTGATCGGACTGGAGAAGAGTCCTGAGATTCGCGTTCTTGGCAAGTCATATTTTCCATTCCCCCCCCGGTCTCATTTACGCATGCCAATAGAGTGATATAGGCGATAGCATTGCCTTGGGAAGCAATGCCACCAAGGTACTGCGCGCGTGGGATCAGGGTAACGTGTACAGACAGCTTCTCGCGCAGTCGGACGATGTTGTTGCCATGGAGGTCCTCAACCCCGCGGGGAAGCTGTATGCCATCGACAAGTTGGATGGCTACGGTATGGGCGAGGGTATGATTATTCACCGTGGCACGATCATTACCGTTCTGCACCGCCATGCCACCGCTTTGGGGATTGACCTACGGCTCGGGATGGCCGTCACCGAGTACTGGGAGTCAGAGAACCAGGCCGGCGTCACCGTAAATGGGAAGCAGAGAATATCAGCCGATTGTGTCATCGGCACGGATGGTGTGCACAGTCGAACTCGGGACTATGTGCTCGGGCATCGGATTCCCATGCGGGAATCCGGGCTGGCCGCGTATCGATCATGCTTCAGTGCTGAATTAGTTGCTAAGGATCCAGACGCCGCGTGGATTCTGGAGGAAGTCGGTGAGCGAGATCGCATGCGCCGGTACATCACTGACGGAGGCCTGGGGCTAACTCTAGCCACGGGGAAACGGGGCCAGAACATTATTTGGCAGGTTTGGCACCGAGTAAGTATCTTTTTTGATCACTGCAGAGTAATGATAGGCTAATGGGGCGCATGTCAGAACGACGCCAAATCGGCCGAATTCTGGGAGAACACCACACAGGCTCGTGTGGAAGATGCCCTGGGTCTCCTGCAAGACTGGCCCATTTACCCAAAGATTGCCGCCGTCCTTCGGCATACCCCCAGCGGGACGCTGGCGGACTACAAGATTGTTGCTCGTGATCCTCTACCGGGTTGGATTTCTAGTCAAGGACGCGTCATGATCCTTGGCGATGCCGCCCATGCGATGTCCCCCATTGCGGGCCAAGGAGGGGGCCAGTCAATCGAGGACGCGGCAACGCTAGCCATCTGCCTAGAGCAGGCAGGCAAGTCGCGGGTGCCATTGGGACTGCGTGCTGTGGAGATCCTCCGATACCAGCGGACGCGCCTCACCCAGGAGAGTGGAAACGCTATCTACGGGCAGATGCGCGATCCGGACTGGGAGGCCATCGAGAAGAATCCGGCGATAATCAAGTTCCCCCGTCCGCAATGGATTTTTGGATACGATGTACGTCGCGACGTTTACGAGGAATTTCCGGCTGTCAAGGTGGCGATTCAGGAGGGGAGTGAGTATCGACCGCGCAATATTCCCGAAGACTGTCAATACCAAATTGCGCATGACTACAAGGCGACTGCCTCGACTTAGAAATTCTATGGAACATGCCGCGACCGCACATGTTTGTAATTCTCGTACGGGATATTCAATACAATCGATGCAGCACAAATTCAAGTAGTTGGTGAAAGGCCTCGCTAGTTCACTGGATATCTTCCTATATCGTGAGCCTGGCAGCAGCTCCATTGTTGACAGCCTACCATAGTATTACTAATTTCAAGGTTCTCCGTAACAGTCAGTATAGAAGACCCATCAACTTGAAGTCTCGGGCTGTAATTTTTATGTGGGATTAGAAATTAGCACACGGGCATCAACTGAATGACAGCCTACTGCGTACGTGTACTTGGCTGGGGTTGTAAACCAAACGAGTGATTCCAAAGTGATGAGCAAGCACGAAGAGATAGATCTATTTGATTTGTCCGGTTCTTGTTGCCTCGGCCTAACAGGCAGGCGGTGATGTAGCATCTCAGTGAGAGGTCATCCGTACTCGAAATCTCGAGGTCTGCAGTAGCCGAGGTCCACATAGCCGTGTGATTCTACGGGTCAGCCCGCAGCAGAGGACAGCTGATTGGCAACAGATGTAGGAAATGGGCAGAAAGAGTACCGGCTGGGCTCAGCCGAATCAAAGGTGCAAATCTCTTAGGTTAATAGGGGCCTCAACGTAGCGTCGTCAATTAAGCATCGCCTGCAGGTGCTTGGATATGACAACGGAAATTCTACACCGCAGCGGGAATCACTCGACAATGTCATCTAAGTTCTCGGTGATTACCGCAAAATCTCCGCCACGCCAGGCTCCATCTCACGCATTTTCACCTCCATCCTCTCTCCAGGCTTCCTCTGCACGAACATGCCGTGTACTGAGATCCCTGCGTCAGTGCTCACCTGGGGCGCCCTGATGTCGTATTTGAGCAGAATATGACATAAAATCAGCTTGGCCTCGTCGCACGACAGAAACCGCCCCGGGCAGGCGTATTTGCCGTGCCCAAAGGCCAGGTGACTCATCCGCGTCTTGGTAAAGGGGGCCAACCCGGCGGTGCCAGGATCCTCACGCATCCGCTGGAACCGGTAGCCGTCGAAACGCTCGGGATCCGGATACATGGCGGGGTTGAGCCGCAGATCGTTCGCAAAGGCCAGTTTGGTGCCTCTGGGGACGACGGTGCCATCCTGCAGAATGACCATTTCTTTGGCCACGCGGAACATCGATACTGGACAACATCAGGTACATGTCCACCCTTCGCTTACTAGAGGCCGAGAGTTTGGAAATAACGTACTGAGAGTGGCGGGCTCGAGCCTCTGGCTCTCCTTCATCACGCTCTCCATCAGCGTAAGCTTCAGAAGACTAGTACGATGCATGCCTTGAGGCGTGGTTGTAAAAACAGCAATGGCTTCTTCGCGCAATGGCACGATCAGCTCCGGGTACTCTAGAAGCCGCGCGACTACCTTCTCCACCAGATCCGCTGTGGTCAGAACTGAGACTGCAATCAGCCGCAGCTGCGCCAGTGTGGCGTCGTAGCGCTTGCCATGGGCAAACTGGTCGATAAACGTCAAGGTAGAGAAGACCTGCTTTGTTGTCGTTGGCGATGGCGATGATGACGGGTGCTCATCGCTGTGGCAAATTTTCCGTCGCAGGACGGGCAACAAGATGCCCCGTGCGCGCTGAATCTGCCTGCGCACCGTACGACAGGGGCTCAGAAACCAGTGAACTAGCGGCTGGAGGATGCGGGGCCAGCCTTGGATAGCAGCGACGGCGATGGCCCGGTTGGTAGTGAAGTTGATGGCAATATCGAGCCATTCGGCGTGGCGGCTGAGCTCGGGCCCGATCAGGGCGCGCGTGGTCATCTGGGCCACGAGGGCCAACACTGTCTCGCGGATGGACATAGTCTGCCAGTCTGCACGTTTGATTTGGTTAATCTTTTGTCGATGTTGGGCGTCGATCTCTCTTCCCACCCCACTGCCACAGGGCTGTGCTTAGAACTTACCAGACACCTCGGGCCACTGGGTACGCAGGAAATGGCTGGTTTCATCGGAGAGGGGCTGTGTCAAGTGCACTAGAGGTTATAGAGCGGTGGAAAGTTAGGGCTACGTTATCTTGAATATCTGCAAGACTCAAAACTCACGCAGCTCCTTGTTCAAAGCCTGGACCGCAATGGGTGAGACATGGTTGTGCAATGAGCCCTGGAGCATCGTCTCAAAGCCCGGTAATTCTAGCAGAATGACCTACGCATTTATGCAGAACCAATGAAGGATCAGTCCGGGTTCGGAAAGTGGTCGGTGAAGAGTGCAGTGTGCGCGATTGAGTACCACAGGTCATGCAGAGATACATACATCAACTAGCGCATCGTAGGCACTGAATCGCTCATCGTTTCTGATTTCCTCGGCGTATCGGTCGGACAGGATCAGATAAGTTCCCATGTTGGTCGCGAGTCGGAACGAAGAGCGATCCTAGGGACGCCGGATCATGTTAACTCAACTTCTACCCCGTATGAGGGGCTCGACTAATCAATCTCACCTTTTCGAGTCCTTTCGCAATCAGCCCCAGGGCGTTGGCCTCAAACTCCTGGTAAGCCTTTCGTCGGAACGGATCCCGAGCGTGAAAATTGATGGGCTTTGGCCCGCCAGAAACCGCGAGAATGGCTCGCAGAACGAGGAGTAGACTCGCCAGGCCCAAACCTGGGTACAGAAATTGAGAGGTGGTGATGGCCTCCATGATGGATTGAACTCTTGCTTCGCGTGTGGACAAACGTTGTTTATCTAGCTATTGTGTTGAGAGGTTTCCAGATTTTGTGGATCGGTTGGTGATCATTATCCTGAGTTCGGATTTGATGTATGTCGTTCGTTCTCCCTCCTCCGCTTCTAGGGGGAGATCTCCTGAATTTCCGGTTTGTGCGCTTCATGGGAACGAGACAGTATCAAAGAATCGACACTCCACATACCTTTCCACCTGACCCCCTTGCTGCTGGAGTCGTGATGCATGCAGGCTGGCATGGGCTAATGGCGGTCTGAATGTCGCGATGTGACACAATTGCAATACGTCAAAAGCCTGTAGGTTGTCATGCCACTTGGAGCGAGCCCGAACTTGCGAGCATCCGTTCCCATAAAGAATACCGTTTCTCATTATTGATACCATCCATCTAGGACGTATCACTCCCCTTCGTAGCTGCCAATCCCGACACCAAGCGCCTAAGATCACCATGACCCGCGCCACCAACTTCACGGAGCTCTACGCGGGCAAAGGCATCCTGGAGACATACATGATTGCTGAGAAGATTACGCGATACTTCACCCAGGATTTGATAGAGCTCTCAGGGCTGCTGGAGTCAAACTTGCGCCCGCTGAAGTTGCTTGATCTGGCATGCGGCACCGGCGTTGTGTCCGAAAAGCTTCATGAGGTGTTGGCAAGCCAGCCCCAAGCTAGCTGGGAGCTAATCTGTGGCGACATCTCAGCAGAGCTGACGGGCCATATCAAGCGGAAGATCATCGAGGAAGGTTGGACCAATTCGAGCGCCCGGATTATGGATGCGCAGAACACTGAGCTGGCCGCCGCGGAGTTGACCCATGTGTTTGCGGCTTTGGGTAGGTCACTTTTGTCGAGGGTGGGATACTTCCTTGCTGACTTTATGATCCTATTTTCCAGCATGGACTTCATTTCCGGATACCTATGCCGCACTGAACGGTAGAATCTCTCTCCGTGAAGTATATCAACCAAGTGCAAAAGCTCACAGAAGAACCAGAGTCCCTCCGCATCCTCCAGCCGGGTGGCACCCTTACCATCTCGACCTGGCGGAAGAGTAAGTCCAGAGCCGTTCTTTTTCTTGAACCCACAAACAAAAACTAATGGAACCAGCGGAGTGGCTCTGCATACTCGAAGCCGCCGTCAAAACTATCCCGGCACCCCTGCCCTTCCCAACCACCAAGGAATTTATGTCGTGCATGAACCCAGGCTGGGACGATGAGGAGTATGTGCGTGGCCGCTTCGAGCAGGCAGGCTTCGTCCGCGTGTACGTAACGACTATCTCCAAGGAATTCCACACCACAACGGCCGATCTATACAAGATCGCCGCCCCGGTGATTCCGATCATTGTCAGTAAGTGGTGGACCGCCGAGCAGAGAGAGGCCCACGAGCAGAAGATCCTACCTGCCCTTTCCAAGCATCTCGAGGCAACATACGGGGACACGGGACTGGTGCCGCAGAAATGGACGGCGGTGTTTGCCAAGGGGGAGAAGGAGAATTGATGCGATAAATTGGGATGTTCATAAGAGTTACCTTGGCTGAACGGGGACTGGGCTTCGCTGGATTCTGGTGAACTTATTCAGAATATCGGATTTGGTATACCGCTATGTTAGTGGATTTCATGCGTCTTTAATCGAAGAGCGGAAGAGACCCCGCCACCGATGCGCTGAATGCATTTGTGGATTAATCCAAGATATTTTTACTACTCTACTAGCTAATTATCGTATGGTTGGTCCACTAACTAATGATAGTACATGGTCAGATACGGTCCCTTTTGTTGGGTGTAAGAAAAGGACATCCACGCCTGATGATCGGTAGCGGTGGCCAAATCCTTGGTAGGGCTATCATCCCCCAAAATGGAGCAGATTAGCAGCAATCCACAAGCACCGTATTTGAAGGGTGTAAAGGGACAGACAGGAAAACTTACTAGTACGACTGCAAGTTCTCCCAATAAAACGTCGCGTGGTCTGCCATGCCGTGCCGCTCAAAAAAAGCCGCAAGCACGTTGGCGATCTTCAGCTCGGGGATGCCCACGAGCGGGAAGTAGAATTTTGGGACGGGCAGAGGGACGTGGGGGGTTATCTCGTAATTCAAAATGAAGGGCACGATGGTGTTCGGGTCACCTGGCTGCGAAGGCCGCTCGGGCTCATCGCGCAGGCCCTCGACGATCTCAAAGTCGCGCCACAGCTCACGGAGCATCTGCAGGCCGCGGTCGATCTCCTCGTCGCCAACGAGCACGCCCCCCATCGTCCAGTGCTCCTCGACCTTGGCCCACCGCATGTCCAGCTCCATGAGGTAGAGCTTAAACCGGGTAGTCGCTGGGTCGACCAGGTCGCAGGACAGGAAGTAGAGGTCCGTCTGGGTTTGGGCCTGTATATGATGCTCGATAGCCTTCAAAGCTGCTGCGAAGCATCCCTCGAGATCGATCGAGCGGATGGCCGCGAAACACAACTCGGCAACACTTTTCCCCGTCATCTGAGCCTTGAGGCCGGGGTACAAGTATTCTTTGACGGTGATCTCGCCAGCCAGACCTAAGTCCAGCGCAAGCAGGGTCTGCGTGCGCCAGACGGTGTCGGCAATTTGTGTCGCACTCATGCGCTGCTCTTCGCGGTCGCTCAGCGTCAGTTGAGTGACCAGTCGGTGGTGCAGCTCCATGTCGATCTGGCCGGCGCCCAGGCTGCGTAGCTCGGCCAGCGTCGCATGCACAGCATGACGGTTGAAGGGATCCACGGCTGTGCTAGAAATGTAGCTGGTGGGCTCAAAGGCTACCCGCGCGGTGAGCCCCCGACGCTGGATGTTCTGGCTCAATTCCACCGACCCCGTGCCCCCGAGTAGGCACTTGTAGATGTTCTGTTGGCTGGGGAAGGGTCCCAGCCTGGGAACGATCACCTGGGCGAACAGAGATAGGTATCCGTATTGCTGATGGATACTGTAGTTGCCTCGGGCAAGCATCTCCCCCAGCATCGGGGCCACGGCATGCCAGTACCGGTACTGATCCAGGTTAGCGAAGGGAATCGATTTGCTAAGAGTGCAGTACGGGGTCGTCATCGTGCCAGCTTTCGTGAGTCCGGCTTCCTCAGGTGGATGGGCACTGGTGGTAGTGGCGGAAACCGTCATCGCAATGTGTATGTCTCGAAGAACAGATCAAGAGTATGTTAGATCACGTTGGGCGTGGTCCCAGAGTTGGCGATTCGATTTCATTTTGCCCCAGTGCCATTGCCTTTCTAATAGATTGCTGACCCTGTCCCGCTGGGCCTCCATGCTGCCATGCATAGGCGCTATGCAGCCAGCAAGGTTGATGTAGGCTACTTCCGTGACTTATGGTCAAGTCACACAAGGCGCCCAGGTATGAAGGGTAAGAGAGATCGGCGTTTTTCTGAGGAACAACGGTGATGAAGAACCGTTCTGGATTTGCCTTGATGTAGCTTGGGACACCGCATCCGCAAGGGGTGAAACATGAACACGGGCTAAATAGGATCATCGCTAATTTTCTACGACTATCCATGATCCACAGCCCAGCCCGTCAGACCCTCTGAAGATTCCTTCCCTGCAGCGACACACGATCACTCGCTCCATCCTCGTCCTTGACAGATGATGGTTTATCGTTTATCCTCCTTCTTTACACATTTCCATTCCAAGGCCACCGTACCAAATACCGAGAGTGCCGCCAGCGCGACTCCTACATAGAAAGCCTGCGTCACAGCGAAGCTGTAGGATTGCAAGACGCTGCCCAACTGACCCCCGGAGAATTTTTCCCGGAGTGTGGTCGGCCCCACGCCGAGAACATCCATCACATTGACTGACGGGTTCTCGGCACGCATGTTGCCCGTCAACTGGTTGGTGAATACAGTCTGGGCGACAGAAATAGAAATAGCGCCTCCCAGGGTCTGAGCAAACGTGACCACGGCGGTACCGATGGGGACGTCGCTGTTCGGGAGCACTGTCTGCACCACCATGAAGGGTAGTTGCTGCCCGAGGCCGACCCCGATGCCTACGAGGATCTGATAGCCGATCCAATTGGCGCTGCCCGAGTTTGGCTCCAAGGTGGTCAGAAGTCCAGCGCCTACCGCGAGGATAACCGATGCCAGGGTCATGACTGGGTTATAATAACCGAATACCGTGACGGCGACTCCGCAGAGAATGGAGACGATCACGACGGCCAAAATACTCGGGAGGCTCATGACGCCAGACTTGGTAGCTGAGGCGGATTTGATGACTTGAAACCAAATGGGAAGCTGAGAAGATCGGGTCAAACGGGTGTTATTGGGAAGGAGGTGGGTCTGACACAAGCTTACATAGTAGATGAAGACCATATAGGCCCCATTGAGCGTGATTGCAAACCAGGCCGAAGACAAAATGTTGCGATCTCGCACGATTCGTGGCGGGAGGGTGGCATTTTCCCCGTACCAGATTTGACAACCCCAGAATGCGATCAGTAGAATCCCTGTCACCACGAACAGTACGATGATGCGATAATTGTCCCATGCGTACTTGTTACCTCCCCACTGTAGTGCCAACAACAGGCAGACAGTGGCAGGCAAGAAAAGGATTGTTCCTATCGGATCGAGCTTTCCCAGCAATTCACAAAGGATTGGTCGGGTCTGAACAGGCTTAGGGGCGTCGAAGAGGAAGAGAACAAAAACAGCCGTCATTGCACCGATGGGGAGGTTAATATAGAAACACCATCGCCACGAGACGTGATCGGTGAAAGCGCCGCCAAGGCTGTCTCTGGTCAGCAGGCTGCTTTGCATGAAGATACAATAAGTGATACAACTCACAGAGGACCAATGACGCTGGCAATTCCGAACATGCTCCCCAGCAATGCTGTAAAAACGGGACGGCGATGCAGTGGCACCACCTGAGCGATAATCAGTAGACTTCCGGAGAAGAGACCTCCAGCACCCAGACCGGCCAGGCATCGACCGAGAATGAGACCGAGAGAGGTAGGTGTCGCTCCACAGACGGCGGATCCGATCTCGAACAGACCTAGAGCTGAGAGGTATACCGATTTGGTGGAGTAGTAGGTATAGAACTTGCCAAAGGCCAGGGTTGTGGCGCAATTGGTGAGAAGATAGGAGCTCCCGTACCAGCCAACGTCCTCCAGCGAGCCAAATTGGTTAGTAATGCGCGGGATGGCTGTGGCGATAATGGAGACATCCTGGGGAAAAAACAGATATTAGCATTAAACTCACTCTGTGGAGCTAATACATTGATGGTCAAGCCATGCTCACCAAGGACACACAAAAGATGCCTAGACAGAGAGCAATGGTAAGAACCACCACCGTCGAGGCTCTGGGAGCTCCACTTGGTACTGTTTGTGATGCATGTTCAGTGATTGTGACAGTTTTCTCCATTGAAAGCGGGTAGTGACTATTGAGGTTTTGGCCGTAAGCCTTGACCCAACTATATGAGGGTGGGGCCCGAGGAGTCCTTATGGATCAATAAGTGGGGGCACCTACCTGATGTTTTTGTTTTGGAAAGGGACGGGAAGGGTCACAATTTTGGACTGCCCGGCCATTATTCAAATGGAATTTCCGGAAAGACTCCACTCATTTGCACGGGGTTTGAGAAGGCAGGGGATTTTGTCAGACCATAATGTAACCTTGACAACGTAATGCACATTCTGTTCCTGACCTCTTGTGTCTGAGTGTGATCTCCGAAGAAGACAAAAGACGGATGACGTGGGACAAATAAAAGTGAAGGCTGAGGAGAGACTGAGGCGTCAGTCCCTCCTGGGAACATTCGACTGAAAGAATAAAGTGGCTGGGGTGTTTTTAGATAACGCCTCCATCGGAAAGGAAAGCGTACTTACTCTGGCCGTACTTGAATCATAACGAGATATTTCGTCGGTGTTATCAATTAAACTCGAGGCAGCACTATATACAGGAGCATCGGAAGAAGTGAGCAGAATGAGTTTAAATAATTGATCAGTGGCTAACAAGAAATGTGTCGTCGTCTGCGTGCTACCTCAATGTGATTGGCCCAGGACGCTCACTCAGCATGCTGGAGCAAGGCCCACGAATTTGATCATCTTTCTTTCGTGGTCTGAAACCTTCTCCCCACTGCAAGGCCCAGTCCCGCTACCTGCGTCATTTGCTAGCGGGGAAAGGGGTATCTAGGGCCCATCCCAGCGGTAGAGGTTGAGATTGATCTTAGTGAGAGGTTCGCCAGTATACAGCCTTAACTTCAGTATCAAACTGGAGGGTTTAAGAGCCCCCTTAGGGACGTTTTACCAAAAAATCGAGGCTAGATGAGCTTTACGATGGTTTCAACTAACAAGCTGGACATGGCGCTTCTTGTGCAGTATTCTGCATTGGGGGGCGGCAGGTCTGGGTACATGGGGCTTCCATAGATGTAGGAAGAGTGTTTTCTGGCCTGTGTTGTCCCCAGGCCGACCAAGACCCAAACCCACTGCCTTAAGGCCAGTCATGTAATAGATCTGTGGATCTGCGGATCTTCGTCCAGGCAGGCTTTGAGTCTGGAGATGTGGGTCCGTGGTTGGGAAGCGGTGGTGGGAAGGCTTTGGCTTTAGGCCCTGTGACCTAGCACAATTGATTCGAGGCCACAGATTAAAGGCTGTGGACGTGGATCGACTTTGGACGTACGTCCACAGCTCTAGGTCTGTGCCAGCCTTGAGTCTGTCAACTGGCGGCCTGGGTGGCCGGGTAGCCATGCGGGCCACAAGTCTGCTGACTGCCGTCTATATAAGACACAGATCTTTGGATCGAAATCTTAAGATGAATACTCCATACATTCAATGGTTCAAGTCTGCTTGCGTTTCGCTGGCCGATCGTCATCGCCGTCGGCTTGGAGTGCCCGTGTGATCGAATCCACCGTCTCTTCACTGACAGCCAGATCGTCGCCGAATGTCACAAAAACCGTGTTCGTGCCATCCGCAATCGCCGCATCGAAGCACTGCCCAGGGGGAACCTGCCGGAGATTCTGGGGATAAAATCGCCAACTGAAATGAGTACTTGATCATCAATATTCGCAACAGCTTCAGCCGATTTGGAGTAGATTGTCGAGGCTTCAGACTGCCAGACTCATCCTATCATAACAGGAGGCATACAAACTGAAGTAACTTCTCACTATCTCCCAAACATAGCGAACAGCCCCAATATCACACGTGAAAAAAAATAGCTGGCAGACTTGTACAAGGTCATCTCGAGCAACATCATAGTTATAAGTGCGAGAGATAAGGATATAGCATAGTTGATAAACATGGCATTTTCTAGGCGACATCCACCAAAGAGAGCCGCTGTTTCTTGAGCGTCGTGCTCCAGTACACCTGTAGAGACCCTTTACTCCTTCCGGGGAATTTCTTCGCAAACAGCCTCGTCACCTCTGACCAAGTAAGATTCTGTTCTTCCCGGAGGCTCACCAATAAGCAATTTTCTTCCCTAGACCACGGTAAGCCCTTTCTTGAAGGGGGTTATTGCGCTTTAACTAGTTCGGTGCTTAAGCTCGGCTGATCATAGTTATATATCAGGTCTACATCTTGACTCGACGCGTATCTTGATATAGAGACGATATCTGTGTAAGGACGTGTAGAAACGCAGTGTGATAGAGCACTCTCAAACAGCCAGGATAGGAACTGTAGCTAGTCTTCGACTGGAAGGGCCGAGAATTAAGCACGAACAGTAGGAAACGAAATGCTATTACGACCACGGGGCGCTTTACTAGACCGGCTAGCACCAATTTTTGAATATCCCTTCCCGACACTTAAACGTTTATTCATTTTTGTGGACTGGAGATTAGGATCCGCCATTCCTTTTATATTTTGTCGTCTATATTAAGGAGGCGGATCTTGATTTAGAAGGTAGGAGTACTCCGAGGGACTTCTATATTAACCTGTTACGATGCCGGAGATAATTTCCGCTGCTTAGATCTGCCCGACACCTAGGCAGGTATGATCGTTCAGGATTACAGGATCGATTGTTTTAATACCCGGAAGCTCTCTAGTTAGGATATGGTTTCCAGAATCGATATCTTATAGGAGCTAACCAGTAATACCGGCCGGTTCTAAGTCGTATAGACTAAAATCGGGGGATCGAGGCTTAGCACCGAGAGCAATACTATCCGAAGGTGTGGTATAACTAAGATCCTCCGAACCTAGTAGGTCTTATAATTATAAAATATCGTTAGGGTTAAGAGTCTTAGTGTAAATACTATCGAAGGCTATACTACCTAAATCCTCTAGCTTATATCGAGTAGTTTAAACTACCGAATATATCCCGCTATCGAAGTAGACCTCTACTAGCGGCCGTGTAGGAAGGGGATACTACTCGGAGCTGTGTGAGTGAGATTTTTAGCTCTTTAACGCTAGGTTACTAGAATTAGAGGGAGGCGGGGTAGTAATAATCGAGATAGGACTTAGGTAGCGATAAATATCGAGAGAATCCTATAGAGGCTACGCCTTATCCTAGAAAGGATTCCACAGCCGGAAAGATTCTAGGCGAAAGCTAGCGCTTGATATACTATACGAAAGGGAGCGGGGGAGCAAGTTTAGGGGATATAGGGATTAGGGTCGCTCGTAAAATAGAGCTACTAGGATTTAGGACTTAAGGTAGGGGGCAGTAGGAAGAGGAAAGGGGGAAGGTAGTAGACTTTAGAAGGGTCGGGTTATAGCTTTACTATTTAGGTAGAATCGTCGTCTCTTTTATAGACCGCGAGGCGTAATCTGCCTACTCCCTAGTATAGAAGACGCCGACTAGCTCCTCTAACAGCCCATACCGATATATCCAAAAGTTATAAGACCACATAAATTTTCGCACCTATAAGGGCCTTAGGGCACCTATAATAATCCCTACTAATCTTACTATAGCTCTTAACTAATAATCTATGCTCACGGTCGTCGCTAGCTCTGCCTCTATACACTAGACTAGTAACGTAATTCACGGTCAACCCGATAACACGGTCAAGTCGATAACCCCAAAACACCATACTTAAGGCGAATTTTCAGGTCACGGTATATCAATAACCAGAAGCAGGTTTTGTTTTATTTTCAGTAACATATCAATTCTTAGTATTAGAAACAGTGTAGTATAACTGAAATATTCAGAAAAGTATTATTTACCTACAT